>JABUQX010021821.1:35000-41373 GCA_015478945.1 Trachelipus rathkii
GATAAATTAATTAAATTTCCGACATTTCGAAATTTCTTTTAATGTTTAAAACAATAATTTCATCTTTGTGAAAAATTTAATAATTGAGAAACAAACACACTCACGTAACACACCTACATACACAAAGACAAACATATATATATATATATATATATATATATATATATATATATAATATATATATATATAATATATATAGTATATATATATATATATATAATATATATATATATATATACCGCACAATAATAATAGCAGCCAGTATACTATATATATATAGATATATAGGACAACTTATACTATAGTATAGAGCTAATATATATATAAGTCACTAAATAAGACAATATATATATATATTATAATATATTATATATATATATATATATACCGGTATATGTATATTATATATAAAATATATATATAGATATAAATATATACTATATATATGTATATACTATATAAACTTTAAATTTAATAAATTTAGTGGTCAAAAAATTTTTTTTTAATTTTAAATAATTTATTTTTATATTTTAATATATAATATATAAATAATATATATATATATATATATATATATATAATATATATTTATTATATATATTTATATTATATAGTAATATATATATATATATATATATATATAATATAGATATATATATTATATATATATTGATATATTATATATAAGACATAGTTCACATAAGTGTAAAGTATATATATTTTATATATTATATATAATACTTATATATATACTATATATAATATATATATATATATAGTGAAATAATATATAATATATTATATTTATATATATATATATATATATATATAATATATAATCATAGCTATAACTTAATATATAGTTATATAAATTTATGAGATACATACAATATATATACTATAGATATACTATATTATTGGTAGCAATAAGGATTATAATACATAGTATATATATATCAGTATCATATAAGGTAATAATATATATATATTTATATACTATAGGATAGTGATAATAATGATAGAACAATAAGCAAATAACTACATGTATAACTATAAAATATATACTATAGGAATACATATTAACTATATATATATATATATATATTATATATATATATATATATAGATATATATATATATAGATACTATATATTTATATATTATATATTATATATATATATATATATATTATATAATATATATATATATATAATATATATATATATATATATATATATATATATATATATATATATATATATATAGTGAGCAAAAGTTTTAATGCAATAGAAACTATTTCTATTTACTTTTATTTCAGTATAACTTACAATAAGATGTCATTGTAATAGTTTCTACGTATCTTCCGTATAGGCAGACTGTGGTATAGGTAATATTCACTTCAGAAATTATATAGTAATAATATATAATATAATATTCCTTTATTACGTTTATTACTAAACATGTGTACATATTATACTAATAATATATAAAATACCTACTCGTGTAATACATACAATACAAACAACACCTGTATACAAATTTTGCTTTTTCTATATAGCCATTTCACATAATTATTTTGCTGCTACCTTCCCAAAATATTTATACTGTTAAATTTGTGTTTATTTTTGATGTTTGTTTTCTCTTTAGAGAAATTGTTACTTCTAATCTAATGAATGTTTATATATATATATATATATATATATATATATATATAATATATAAAAATTTTAAATAATATTAATATAATACATAATATATTATTTTCTTATTTAAAAATATTTTTTTTAAATATTAATAAATATATATATATATACAAAATAACTATATAAATATACTAATAGAAATAATACTATAATATAATATAATATATATATATAATAATTAAATATACTATAACTATTAACATAATATCATATATATAATAATATATACCTAATATATATATATATAATAACTAATATATACTATCTATATCAACCTATATATTTAATAATATATAATATAATATATTATATATATAATATATATATATATATATATATGTAGTGGCTCAGTGAATTATAACAAGTTTTTTATCACTTACGGATCTTAGTTTTCCTCTCGCGAGAGTGAGAGTTCAAATCTCGGTCCGGCTACTTGTACTTACCCAAAAAATTTGCAGTCAGTAGGAGGTTTTCTGTAATATTTAATGGACAGTTTACGCCTTTACAGCCAACGTAGTGAATTAACACCCTAATATCAATACCCACACACCTAGCAAAACATAGCCAGCACATTCAACAGAAACAGTCTATTCATTTACAAGACCATACCAAAATCTCTCTCTCTCTTCTCTCTCTCTCTCTCCTCTCTCTATATATATACTAACCTCATATATATTATATATACCCTATATCTAATATATACTAATAATATACTAACCCAACTGAGTACTACTCATACAATATATATACTATATATATAATAGTAGATAATAACAATAAATATATATAGCAATATATATATATATATATAGTATATAATATATATATATACGTATATATTATACATATAATATATATATAGGGGTACTTAATATAATATTAATATAATAATATATATAAGTATATATCAATATATATATATTATTTATATATATACCTAATATATCATATAACTATACTAATATATATATTATATATATACTATAATTATACTATATAGGTAATTATATATATACCTAGTTAGATATATTCTTATATTATATAGTATATAGTGATAAGTAAATATATAATATTATTATATATAACTATATTAATTGATAGGTTATATACTCTGAAATATATTAAGTATATACGATAAATATATATATATAATATACTACTAATATATATAATATAGTATATAATATAATATAATATACTTATATAATACTATATCATATATATATATAATAATATGAAAAATGTCATTTACTTTATTTACATTATTTTTCTCACACACTCTCATTGAAGTGTGCTTGTTCTATTGATTCTATAGATGTAAGAGGACACATTGAACCCGTATATCATAACCTTGGTCTTAAGTTTTTTTTTGAGCCCTTGAGATTTCCTCTGGTTCCGAAAGTTGAAATTCTTCAAAGAAAACTGAACGAAGGAATGAATTGAACGTATTTTACTCTTTTCTCTCCTTTCAAAAGGAAAAATATCGTTCTCCTTTTTATTTTTTATATTAGGAGTGCAAATATATAAAAAATTTGCACAAAACTTTCGAATCGAAGGAGGAAAGAATTTTAAATGAATCTTTCATGAAAGTGGATAGTTTTTTATATATAAAAAAGTTTAAACGCTGAGGTGATCGGAGAGAGAGAGAGAGAGAGAGAGAGAGAGAGAGAGAGAGAGAGAGAGAGAGAGAGAGAGAGAGAGAGAGAGAGAGAGAGAGAGAGAGAGAGAGAGAGAGAGAGAAACTAATGTTTGAGTAAACGAAAAGCAAAATAACCCATTATTATTATTATTATTATTATTATTATTATTATTATTATTATTATTATTATTATTATTATTATTATTATTATTATTATTATTATTATTATTATTATTAAAACAATGATTTTAACATTAAATTTACTTATATTACTAAAATTATAGCTAAAATCATTGTATTGCTTTTCACTATTACTTAAAAAGTATTAATTAATTATATTGACGGCTCGAGGAAAACTACTGGGCTTCCTTCCCACAACAGTCACCCTTTCAGTGCAGTGAACAGTTTTCTTATTTAAATTCATGTATTTAATAGTGTAGGACCTACTCCATAAATTGAACAAACCTATAGATGTAATTTCTGTAACCTAAATAAACTTTTAAAAATTCAATTGAAATATTATTATTTTTATTATTATTATTATTATTATTATTATTATTATTATTATTATTATTATTATTATTATTATTATTATTATTATTATTATTATTATTATTATTATTATTATTATTATACTGTTGTATTTCTTCTTTTTCTCTTTTTCTTTTTCTTTTTATCTCTTTCTCTTTCTTTTTCTTTTTATCTTTTTCTTTTTATCTTTTTCTTTTTATCTTTTTCTTTTTCCTTTTCTTTTTCCTTTTCTTTTTCCTTTTCTTTTTCCTTTTCCTTTTCCTTTTCCTTTTCCTTTTCCTTTTCTTTTTCTTTTTCTTTTTTCTTTTTCTTTTTCTTTTGTTTCTTTTTCTTTTCTTTTTCTTCTTTTTCCTCTTTTTTCCTCTTTTTCTTTTTTCTTCTTTTTCTTCTTTTCTTCTTTTTCTTCTTTTTCTTCTTTTTCTTCTTTTCTTCTTCTTTTTTTTCTTCTTCTTCTTCTTCTTCTTCTTCTCTTCTATTCTTATTCTTCTTCTTCTTTTTCTTTTTCTTTTTCTTTTTCTTTTTCTTTTTCTTTTTCTCTTCTTCTTCTTCTTCTTCTTCTTCTTCTTCTTCTTCTTCTTCTTCTTCTTCTTCTTCTTCTTCTTCTTCTTCTTCTTCTTCTTCTTCTTCTTCTTTATTTCTTCTTCTTCTTCTTCTTCTTCTTATTTATTATTTTATTATTATTATTATTATTATTATTATTATATGATTATTATTATTATTATTATTATTATTATTATTATTATTATTATTATTATTATTATTATTATTATTATTATTATTATTATTATTATTATTATTATTATTATTTTAGTATAGTACCAAGCTTTCGTCCGTACACTTCGGACATTTTCAAGGAATAAATTTTATTTTAATATTTTAACAATTTTGATAAAATAAATTTTGTGTAAACTAATAACAAAAATAAATAAATAAAATTAATAATTTAAAATTAGAGAAGTAAACTTACATTGACTTTTTGTCATTTAAAGATGTTCAAAAAATTGGACATTTCGTTATATTTTGTGTTTATTATTGGTTTATGTTTCCTTAAGAGCAAAGATTCCCCTAGTCGCAATTATGAATTATTTTTATGAATTGCGACTAGGGGAATCTTTGCTCTTAAGGAAACATAAACCAATAATAAACACAAAATATAACGAAATGCCAATTTTTTGAACATCTTTAAATTGAGCAAAAAGTCAATGTTAAGGTAAAACTTTTCTTAAAAAAAAAAAAACTTTTTAAAAAATTTAAATTTTTTAATTTTTTTTTTTAAAATTTTATTTAAATTTTTTTTTTTTTTAGTTTTTTACTTACACGAAATTTATTTTATCAAAATGTTAAAATATTAAAATAAAATTTATTATTAATATTAATATTAATATTAATATTAATATTAATATTAATATTAATATTAATATTAATATTAATATTAATATTAATATATTATTATATTATTATTATTATTATTATTATTATTATTATTATTATTATTATTATTATTATTATTATTATTATTATTATTATTATTATTATTATTATTATTATTTTCATTATTGATTATTATTCAATTATAATGAATTTCATTAATTATTAATCTTTTATTATTATCATTATTATCATTATTATTATTAAATATTATTAATTATTATATTATTATTATTATTATTATTATTATCATTATTATTATTATTTGAGAACCTCTGCTTTAGTACCTTAAATCAACCTGTATGACTCTTTGTTAAACCACGGCACATGGATATTGAATTACCATTTTGGGGCATATCAATCTGTTAATATCTATCTATCTATCTGTTAATATTGTAACAAATAATTTGCCCACTATTGTCGATTAACTTGTTAATCACTCTTAAGTATTTTAATATTCCATTATTATTATTGATTATTATTTATTATTAAGGTATTATTATTTTATATTATTATTATTATTATTATTATTATTATTATTATTATTATTATTATTATTATTATTATTATTATTATTATTATTATTATTATTATTATTATTATTATGAATCAAATAAGGAATTGGGACGAACTTCTTTCTAGCAATTCCACACACAATACTGAATACACCTCCCCAGATGTGATAAGAAAAGCTAATAATAACACAGACGAACTAAGTAATTTCGCATTACTACATTTTAATGTAAGAAGCCTTCAAAAACATTATGATGATTTTCTAAATTATCTGGATTATCAAAATATTAATCTTGATTGCGTGGTGTTGAGCGAGACTTTCCTTAATGAACACAATAAAGAAGTGCATTTGTTAAAAGGATATAATGGATTTCATATTGTTAGACCAAAAAACAAGAGAGGGGGGGGAGTCTCTATTTTCATAAAAAATGATATATGTGATAACCCAAAAATAATATTTTCTAAAATTGACGAAACTATTGAAATCCTGGCAGTTCGAATTGAAAACAAATCCTTCAATATAGTGATAGTGGGATTATACCGACCCCCTAATGCGTCG
>JABUQX010021822.1:0-35000 GCA_015478945.1 Trachelipus rathkii
AGAGAGATAGCTATCTTTTCTTTAGTTTCATGTGTAGTATTGTAGCGAGTCAACTAGCCGATACGTTTGGGACCGATGCAAGCATGTCCATTTAATGTTCCTTTTATTAACAGTCTTTTATGATGTCCATCGCCATGCACAACCATGCCTATTAACCCCGTCTAATTGGGTTGGCAGTTTACTTCGGAAATATAGCAGTTTTCACTCCATTATGTGAGCAAATAACCCAAAAAAACCTACTTCATCGAGGGTAAAAGCCATGTAAGCATTGAAATACTTAATCTCTGTTAAACACCCCCTTTCCTCCTTCATCAAGCCGTTACTCGAGACATGAAATGCTCTACTATGTCTGGGTGATTTGTGTCTAAATTTTTCTTATAGATTATAATTTAAGCAAGAGCCAGACGAATGCTTCGTAGAGTGAAAAATAAGTTTAAGGGATTCTCTCTACCTGAAAAAAGTTATGCCCTGGTTGATACAGAAGTAAGTGATTTTTTCATCAGGGCAATAAACACATTATTTATAAAGTGTAAAGCATAAAGACGCAATTGTTGTGTTGTTATCTAGACATTCTATATCAAATTCTTTAATTGACAGCTCCTCTAAACTTATCAAGAAAAGAATTTTCTTGCTAAGAATATAGTTATTACAAACTATCCTGAAATACACATAATATCTTATTCACATTCTTATCTCATAAAATAGTAAAATTGTATTTCTGGTGCTTGGGTTATATTAACCTTTATCGGTGATCCCCATTAATAGGGTGAGCTGGCTTTTCCAAAATTCTACTTTTCATCATGTTGCGACATTTAAAATATTCGGGATTACCCCTCAAAAATGAAGAAAACTTTTCTAAATTTCTCAGTGAAGATGCGTTTTTCTTATTAATTATACTCAACGTCATGGTCGGTTCTATTTTACCAATAAAGGTGGTGGATAGTGGATAAGAAAGAGCTCTTTTGGTTGGAATTTTTCTTTGGTGTTTAACTAATTCAGGGCGGCATTTTTGTTTCGCTATTTTAGGCAAGCTTTTCAATGGGTTGGGCTTATCGAAATGGTTGTGAAACAGCATCGTTTACCCTCCTCTGATAGTTGTGATACTTTCACATTACGATCGCAATTCGTAATCTCATCTATACATCTAATTGCCTCCTCTCTCTGACGATATATAATCACATTATTCTATTTGACTCTGTCTGCTGATAGATTCGAACTTGTGGTGTGTCAGTAAGTGATCAGACTTACCCGTTATACAGAAGAACCTGATGATTTCTGCCAAGAGATCTCTATCCAGGCCATTGATGTGCAGCAACGAATTACTTTTGAACTTCAGGATTTTTGATATCTGCTGAAACTCATAAGGGCTCTGCAATGTCTATAAAATATTTGAATTAACAGGCGTTTTTTTCGGTCTTCTGGCTAATTCTCTAAGCAATGATATGCTTCATGTTAACACTTGTTACCAAGATAATTTGTCGATTGACCCAATCTTGTTCACTCTTCCCCTCTCCCACTCATGCAACTACCCACACCCCATTTCGCATACTTTCATTCTGGCACTCCCTCCAGCCTCGAAATAATGGACATTGTCAATTCTATTTTGGATTCTTACTTCCTTATCAATCACTACACCTGCTTTATTTTTCGGCGTGGTATGTCTTCGTATTTCAGTCATAGTAACACCTCGTACTACGGACTCAACCTCGGACCCAGTTTTATCTCTAATTTTCTTTGTTAATGGTCTCCGCTTCTTCATAAGTAGCAAGCTACTATGTATGCCAATTAGCTATCACATCACAATCTTGGCAGAGCACCTGTAAAGTCATTCAATTATTCTTTATCATAAGTACGTGTGAACCCCACTTCACCTCTCTTGTGCAGAGAGGTGTTTTGGCATATATATCATCCGGTAATTCATGTACCGATCACCCATGGTTAATAGGTGAAATGTCTGCACAATGTGCAGTAGTTTTGCATATTTTAAATTAATTTCTATGCAACGTATTATATATCTTCCGAATGATTTTTTTTAAAACAAAATGCATTGGTAGTTTATCAAGGGATATCGACGAAATCTATTACATTCACAGACATTCATTTCCAGAGGACACTTAGTATATTACCCATACGATGCATGCAACATGAGCCTTGACCACTTATCGGTATTAGAAGGCGTCTATCTCCAGTCTGACTCCACATAATAATTGTATATCACAGTCTAATTTGTAATTTTGACATCGATCTATATTGACGTGTTGAATTGGGCAGGGTAGTGTAACTAATGAAAAGTGCAAAGAGAATTACGCGTTTTCAATGCCAACGCTTCTATTGTCCTTAGGTCGAAATCTTTATTTTGGTCATTTCTCAATAAACCGATCAAACTTTAGGCTTGATCTGATCTTTTATAGCAGGAGTATCCGGTTTAAAACTTACCATCATGGCGGCCTACTAATGGATATATTCAAGGATCATCCTCATACCTGCTTTCCTCTGTTATATAACTCTGCGAGGTTAATAAAAAGTTATTTTTTTTAAACTCCTTTTTACCATTCAAGGGACCGAATAACGAGCTATAATGCGGGAGTCGACATTTATATCGTCGATTCTTCGAGAGTTTTATAAATCAAAATCACCGTTCTGATGACAGAATTTTGCTCAAATAACCTTTTTCTCTATTCCTCAGGGGTGACTATGTGTTTACTTAATTATACTAAAGAGTTTTCTGTCATCATTACATTCATTAGTAAGTAGAGAACAGTGAATGCCCTTTAGGTTCTTCTATTCTACATACTCTAATCGCTATTTCCTAAACATAACTTTGGGAGCTGATTCGGTCTTTTAAAGGCATCAACAATACATATCCACTTTTCTTCTAGTATTGAATTTAACCTTTTACAGCTTAACCATGTATATGCGATCAGATTTCGAGAACTGAAATATTGTGTGCTTCGAATGCAGTCGTTTTACTAGTCATCTGCCTTTTCGCCTTTAGCTATCATGAACACAGTTGGCTCTACAACGACTACATTGAACCTTTGGATTAAAACTGGAATTTCAATATTGGTATCAGGATTATGCCTTATCTACTCGGGGACTTGGAAATGATCGCTTCCAAGCGTTGCATCATCTATGCTGCTTTCCGGAGACCAACCCCTTAGAATTAATCTAGTTAGTCCCATGTATAATATTTAGGCGTTGCTCTATCAGATTTACATATCGGATCATCACCAGGTAATAAATTTCTAAGCCGTCAGGGCCTGACTGATCATATCACCAACAGTGAACGTTAATACCGACCTTCATGCTGACCCATCCCTTGTAGTCTCAAGTCCTTGGTGAATGGACAGGAACATTATAGACCTCAAACTCAGCAACCGCATCCCTCTCTACAGAGGAAGAGCTACACGATTCTCTAATACGTCCTGGAAAATAAGAATTTCGTCAATAATCTTACACTGTCATAGGTAATCGACTTCCGCATTGATTTTTAATAATGTTTCTACTATTACAGAACAGACGGTGCATCGCGTAATATAAGCTTCGTCTATCACGTCGAGTTCTTCTCTCCATCCTTTATTACAGCCAGCATTCCTTCGCATCAATAGTGATGCGGCTCCGCTTTGACTTTCTCTTAGAGAACACCCCGTTCGCAAGTTAAGGCTCATTATTAAATTTGAGATTATATGATGCACATTAGGCAAGTTGAAAAATCAGGTTTTCAGAACAAAATAGATCAAATTATACCAGTTTTTCAAGTTTTAGGGTAGGAAGTATATATAATTAAGTTTCAACTAGTATTTGCTCAATAACATATGGATTAAATATATTTAATCCACACAACAAACAACAAACATACCATCTTTTAAAGGGTGCGATGATGACGTTACGTAGGATGCTTTTTACTCAAATGGATGGTTGTATATTCAACACGTTCCTGGAAAAGAATAATTTTTTTTTTAGACATATGTATAAATCATTTTTTAAAGAAACGTTTTTAATTAAATGATGTTTTTAATTACTTTTACGTAATCAATATTATGACTCGAGCATGTAGTTACAATGATTCATTTTTTAAATATAAAAAAAAACAAAAAAAAAAAAAAAAAAAAAAAAAAAACTTACTTCGTTGAATAGGTATTGATTTGAAAAAAATCCTCGTGTGTAGATATGAAGAACTTGGATGAAATGAAGCAACCAGGATCAGCAACGAAGGTGCCATTACAAACGATCTGTTGAATCGTAAGATCTATATTATCTGAAATGACCCACTCGAAGTAGTACGACTCGCTTTAATAATTATGACTACTGCTCCCGACAAATATAATAGCAGTGTTCGCCAAAATCAACTCTGTATGAATGCACTGATTGCAACCTACCCGAGATCATCTCTACGCTTAATAAATAATAAGTATTGCATCAGCTTTATGCTAAGAGGAATAGCATAAAATCATTTTCATGTTTCGAATTGATATTTTTCTGAAAGGGGGCCGGAGTCTAAAAAGAGATAAGCCTAAAATTTTCGCGGTGTTTACTATTCCGCGTAATGTGTTGTGTATCTGTGTGTCGATAGCACGGCTGCTCAGTGCTGTTCATTTATTCTTAGTTCATTACAACAGTTAGGTCAGGATACTTGATAAGGTCTTTGTTAAATAATTACTGGTGTTCAATGTAAAAAAATCAACCACTTAGTATTTAAGAGACATGTCTTGAAAAAGTCGTGAATGAGGTTATACCGATTCTTACTGCATGTAAATGGTTCAGTCTTACTTACTAGTTGCCAGTATGGAAACTTTGTTAATGATCAGCAGTATTAGAGGCTTAAGGTGTGTTACAGGTTTTGTCGTTGCCATTAATTTTCTTAGTTCATGTTACACTGTTAATTGAGTGGTAAAGCCTCATATTACGTTAGAAGTAATATTCGTCGCGATCTACCGTATAGTACATACATTAACAGCAATGCTCTGTGAGTAAACGTGTTCTCTTTGGGATGCTACCACTATGTTCTCAGCTCTGGTGTTTAATTCATGCTACTAGAAATGTGCTTGATGGTAGCATTAGCAGTATAAGCACTAACATGAAAAGCTAGGTGTGGAACTATCGTTCTGTGATACAACGTTCTGTATAGTCATAGTCTTACGTTCTAAGTGTGATGTGGTTCATATTTGTCTAGGCTAGTGTTTGGCCCCATGTGATGCATTATCGGTAAACGACTCATTGTTAATTTGATCAAAGCGTTTACTTTCGCGGACTTACGGTGTGTCAGGTTGCCTACAGGTGACTCGACATGACTGCAACATTAATATTTTCTTATTATATCTCTTAGTTTCATGTTCGCCTTTTAATTGGTGATTGCTCGAGGCCATTACCCCTCTATTCTCCATGACGCGTTCCAATTTAGACTCTCTAAAACTTACCCAGTCATAAGTAAGTTTGAAGATGAGGCTACCATTCCAGTCGAGGTAAGAAGTGTGTCGGACACAGCTCCCACTAGAGGAATGTATACTTCTCCCAGAGGTGCATAGCCGTAATAAAAATAAATTTAGTGTCTCCTGGTATAAGTAGACACTGATATTGATTCTTGCCGCCTTTGTCGCGTGCAACTGTTATGGATGAATTTAGTAGCAGCTCTCTCAGAAATCTCATAGCGTATCAGATCACTATGTTATAAAAATTTGGCGTTAAAATAGTCACACGAGAATATCTCTATCACGCATTCTCTCTCACTTCGAAGATGTGAATAGTCCTCATGTTACTTTTGACTTAATACCATTTGTGCGTGATCTACTTGTCGTTTTAGTGTGAGGATATCAATGCTTGACTTAATCTTTTACATATGTTCTTTATCCTTTTACTTGTGATCTATAAAATTTTTAAGAGCATGTCTGAATAATAGCTTCATGATAACATATTTAGGTATCTCTTTGAGGTGTACAAAACAAGATTGTGGTGAGTACGCTGTTCATAGAGATATATATGTGATTGGAGTCAATCATCATCGTCAGCTTATATAGATCTAAAAGTTCCGTGTAGCAACGATCACGCCACTGTCTGCTAGTATAGATTGATACCTCTAAATGAGATATAACACAATGAAAAAAATTGTATTATATTATTTCAGATTTGAGAATGAACTGTAGATACTAGTGAAAATGCAGGTCGAAACGCAAAATGATAATCACAGGCGTGTGTGAAGCTCAAAAGACAAGTACACCTCGATAACGTCGGAGCTTTTTTGAAGCTTCCGACATACTGTTTAAAATAAGTATATACATAATCCAGAGTGTTACAGTAAGTAACTTATGATATTGTCTAATGAACATGACGGAGAGTGGGGTGGGATATAAGTGGACATTGACTTTTTGACCTAGTTAATATATCACTTCAGTAAGAATTTTGAGGAGCCAGATGAAAATTGAATAGAGAATGGTAAAATCATTTCTCTAGTGATTGATATACTAACAGAGATGCCGCACCATTGAGGGTATAAGATAAAGTCATACACAATAAAATGATCCTATTTTAAGTATCGATAAAACAAATATAGCCTATATAAGCAATACGGTATAATCTAACTTTATATATAAATACACAAATATATATTTGGAAAAAAATATAAAATCTTAAAAATAAATCTTAATATCAAAATATCATAAATAGCCCAGAAAAGTTACAACAATTTTTCACTCTTAAATATGCACACGAGTATATAAAACTTGTTTGAGTAAAACTTACAAAAATACATTAAAATCTTTATAACTAATAACCGCTAATAACGACTAATATTCCTAGTAAATCATAAAACATTTTATACAAAAACAAACAATATAATAGAAAAAATAAACCATTTACAAACTGATGATATAATTAAAATAAAAATATTATACAAGTCACTCACAACTTTTCCTTATCCTAATAAAACCAATTCTACATACTTAATAAATAATTAAACCACACACAGTACGTAGTGAAATCTATTTAAATGTATTTTCTGTTGTACCTGACTCTCAAATCCTAAGAAAGAAAAAAATATTAATAATATTACAACCTGCCATAAACCGTTTATACTTCATCTTAGAGGAAAAAATTGCAGCAAGAATTTCATGTGATAGAATGAAGCAAATAGTTAGTGCTAATTCTAATTGTGTTACGACCAAAATCATAAGGTTAACTACGTTAGTGCGATGACTTGAACATCTCTCGCAATCGATATACTAATATTGTAACATGTAATTAAGAGTTGCCACAGAACTAGCCACACTGCTCATGTAGAGGCAAGCTCAATGATATTTGTATTTATAAAATGAATCGATTTTAACATCATATACACTCGCGGAACCACACCCAGAGAATGATCTCTCTGAGACTCCCTTGCACCCGCGTTGCGTAATTGCCTCGGTTATAGCTAATCCTCACAACAGATCTAGAATCCTCTACATTCTTTTCCTAACATCTCCTCCTTCCTAATCCGTCTACTCTCTCTCTTCCGTTATTACTAATTGCATTTCCCTACTCTTGTACATTCTTCATTCGTTCTTGCTCCCTCTCATATGAACCAAGCATGAACCCTGCATATCATTGTCTCAGAAGTGTCACTGACTATTTTCACTTTCCATTTACGCATGTTCTTTCCTCAATCTTGTATATTTTCTCAATCAAGACGCTTAAAGGTTGTGGAAACCTGAAACCATCCCTTACAATATGAAGTGGAGTAACGCAGAAGTACCTTCTTAGGGTCACTACCGCCTTGAGACTGATTATGGAGGAGATCGTCAGCTCCGCGATCTCCCCTTCGTCTTCCGAACATATCCCGCACTCATACACAAACGCGAGTTCGTAGCACCTCGAGCAGATATGTCGAGCGCATTCTTCTAGACAGATGCCAATTATTTCACAAATTTTTTTGCCGGAGACGAGACTCACATAAACAGACTATCATCCTACGGTAGGTGACTACGCTCATGCATGAGTGACCGTAAGGTGCTGCGTACTTCCTAGAGCGTATGTCTATGGCGTATCATTCAGTATGCTGCAGAATTAACAAATTTGCAAACATCACGGTATAGCGAAGAGAATATTAGGTAATATAGCAGCATGAACATTAGTATTTGCCTAGGAGCGAATTTGACCTTAGGCGCCTAAGAGGGTAACACGCAAACCCCAGCTAGCAAGTGTATAATAATGGATTTGCCCCTTATCGGTCGCACTTTGGAAAACGAGCTGCGCCTCGGAGTTCTGTGAACTTCACCCAGCCACTGCTCAGCCACTCTCTGAGAAATTTGAATTAATAAGGGATCATGATTCCTTAGACACATAGACTTCTTCTCTACACTTTGTATCAGTTCTGGCCTCCATACACTATACGAAAAACACATCTACACGCTCAAGGGCGGTAGCGTTATATTTCACTCTCGCCTCTCGGGGTGCGACCCCCTCTATATACATCGCTAGCCGTCCACCAATGCTTTGAGAATTTACTTACGAATTTCTATCTTAAACGATTAGCGGGCGGATAAATACATTATATTCCAAGTTTACTACAGTCATAATTAGTGCTTCTATTTTTTCCTCGAGTACATAAGAGAGAATGTGATGATGGAGGTAGTCAAAACGCTGTTGGTAAGAAACATATGTACCTTAGGTGAATCTTTGGCCCGGATTCTGAGAATAAGGAAATATCCCGTTTTCCCCCGGCGCATCTCACATCTGATACCCCAAAGTTATATACATTGTTGGTAGACATGTGAATTATATTCTCTCTAAGAACTCTATTCATGCCTTCCTAACATGAGTGTTATATGAACCCAACCAGAGCACGTAGTAAGCAGAGAGAGACTAGTATGAGCATTCGAACGAATTCTTTAGACGGGTCCGTGATTTCCGGCATCATACTGAAATGACATTCGGATTTGACCGATGGCACTCGAAGAGTTAATCTGCGATATCAACAATATCGACATCTTAAAACCCTTCTAGCGGAACGCGAAAAAGCCCCTTTTGATGGGCTCCGCCCCCCCCTTTTGGGGTTAAAATCCTTGAGTTCCAGGCTCAAAACCACGTTGACCTCGGAACGATACGGTGCTTACAACTTAAAAGCCCACCTAATAATTCCATTTGGCGTGGCCTCCAGGACCGACCCTTAAAAACCTTTACACCTTCCCGCATCACGTCAAACAAGAAAAGTTAACGTTGCTACAAAGAACGGAAATAGTTGACAGGAATTAAACTGGTATTGCTGACAACATTGCAAAATCTTGCTGGGTTTGCACACACTATCTCACTAAGTTAGTGTTGACTTTCTCATTAGCTGAATCAACCTTATGTTATAGTTAACTAATTGTCTCCAGCTCCTTACTATATATATATACCTACTGACTAAAATATTCACGAGAATTTCTATTCGCTATCCTTAAAGCCGTGATACCTATAGTAAAATATAAGGTTTTGTGGTATATTATATATATATTATAGTGAGTTGAAAAAAACTAGGATAACTTCCTATTGAATAGGAGTGTTTAATCAAATAATATCTGGGAGTTGCTATGTTAACTTATATACTAATGTAGTGCAAAAGAAATCACAATACAGAGTAGCCATTATGTATCGATCTATATAGGAGTGGTCCTTGTCGCCTCTTTGCGCTCGTGTAATGACGAGATGCTATATGTAAGTAGGTTTCACTCTTTCCAGACGGTATACGTCCTCATGAGCGACTGAGCGAGAAGTATGTACTAAATTAGTTGTACATTCAATCCCAGTCTCACGAATATGATCGTAGAGTAGGATAGACCATTCTTCGCGATATAAGGAATACTTGGGGTTTCCGACAATTCTTCCGACCAAAAGGTTATTATTTTTACTCACCCTACGGTCTTTGACTTCCCTTAATTACCCTCTCACAATGTCGAGTTGTCGAGTATTCTACAATACGCACTACATGAGCTCAGCTGTAGCTAGCTCTCACTGTAAGCTGCCTTATTACGTCGTTCTATCACCTATGTGCGATATGCAATCCTCACTAAAACGGTAAAGTGATTTTTCAAGAATATATTAATCCTGTGCTCTTATATTAGGGATGAGTTGAAGTGCGGTGATTGGAGTATCTCGCATACACATTCTCACAAACTCCTGTCTCCGGGAACTTGAGGAGTCTTCATACTTGGTTGGTGTATGTTAGTTTTATACCTCTCTGATATATGATGATGGAGACATGAGCATAAGCTTTTAAAAAGATCTCTTATATAGATGATATATGTACACATCGCTTTGAGGTAAATAAGTTTTCATGAAACGGTAATCACTATTCCCTTATAGTAATATAACCTTATAGTAAATTCTCATTAACTGAGACGACTTAGGGGTTAGTTATAAACCATTATTATATTCCTTTCATAGGAAGACGCTTTGAGATTGTTATCCTAATCGTCTTATTATGTGAGTTTCAAACAGCTAGCTTCTATATGTTGTATATAGACATGATGGAGTGGAATCAGTTATTAATCATGACATACTGATAATCTAACGATAGTCGTACATGAAGAAATTGCTCACCTATGCACTGAACACTTATCATGTGTGATATTAAAGTACAACGCATACAGTTGACGGTCAGAGAACATTCAGTCCTATTGCCGTATTTATTAATTTGAGTAATTGACTCTCACTTTGGCTTCCTGTTTTATATTGTTACTCAATCACCTGATATTTTTGTTTAATGATTGTGCCTCTCATATGATAATTTATTATGCTAAGCTTCATATCTTATTTATAGGGGCTGTCCTTTTAAAATAGAAAAAATGACTTCTCTATAGACTCAAGACTTAACAATTCATCGTACTATTTTTCTGAACCTTAAAGAGCTAATATTTTATGTGAAAATATGACTATTTATGACTAAGATATGTTCTCCCAGATGTGAAACTTCGTTAAAAAAGAGTTCAATAGGATGAGAGACAATTCACAGTTTTCTATTAGATAAGTAGATGTCATCGGTTAAATTGTTTCTGCTATTACATGTTCTCTCGATCTTTACAATATATAATATCGTAGTTGTGGTAGTATATCATTCTTATTATTATTAATTATTATCTACTGTATTTTTATTTATTTTAGTTTACTATAATAATATTATGTGGATTGGTATATGATGTTAAATTTATTGTCCTTATTTCATCTAATACTTCATTGTACTCTCATTCAGTTGATTTGAGTGTATATTTTATCTATATTGACTCAGATTATCTCTAAATAGGACCTGATTAATTATACTAAATTTATACCGTGAGGTGAGTAATTTGAGAATTGAGAGAAAATCTTGTAGGATGCTTCTTTATAAATATAATCACTTCGATACATATACATCATTATTAATTAAGTGAAGGGACTGTGTGAGTGTATGGTTAGGTACTTGTTATTTCTTTTGAGAGGAATAAGTAATAAATCTTCAATTATACTAGGTCTGAGTAGATGCGAATTCATAAATACTAACTATAAAAGACAAGACATATTATATATGGTCCCCTACTAAAGTTGGAGAGGAGTTTTGCTTATTTTGTGGATTTTATTCCAAAAATCTCTTAGATCTGCGTAAAGATAAATAATATAATATGAGTACTATGTTTATATTATTAAGATTAAAAATAAATTATGAGCTTCTAGTTGTCGGTGAACCGACGTTTGGAATGTGGCTATACTATATATATATAAATATTACCACTAATCTATATCAGGGTAGAAACTGCCGCGCACCGGTGAATTAACTCAGTTTAAGTATTATATATTCGAGTTTTATCTATTCAGGGTCCTTTGCTTACATAGTAAATATGAAAACTATATTGTCAATAGATAAACTGTGTATGAGAGCTAATGGTATAAGTTATATTAAGACTTAGTAATAATCCTACTTATTTACGTATCCTGTGGTTTCTGTCGTGAAAAACTGGACGTAATAATAGAATATCGCATTTAGCAACTGTACCTACTATAATAGGGATACTGAACCGCCCTATTCGAGAGAGAGAATATAGGAGTTAGTGTGTTGACACTCAGAGCTAAAGATTAACTTCTCCCTATTAACCTCTAAATCGTCAATTACGAAGCAGTATTGAGTATGCACAAGATACGTCATGAGCGTGTTAAGTATAAGGTAGTATATTTTACAAACAAATTCTAGTCAGATACGATCCCGAGACAGAGTGGATTAGATAGTAGAAATTCCACCGAGCATGAACGACGGCTGTAATGAGGAGAAGCGAAAAGGAGATTAGCTCAACAGAGACCATGGCGATACCTCGTCTCCTGTCACCGTAATACTCCACATATCTAGCTACCCAGTAAATGAAAGTAAACTTCGATAAACGTGAACCCTTCCACTAGGATCTAACGCAGAATGGCTCCTGATGACTCTCAAGTTTCGACAACTGTTTAGAAGTAGGGTCGTGTGGAGTTAACGAGCGAAAGTGCGTCAAGTGGTTCCCCTAACGATTTTGACCAGACTTAAACTTAGAGTGTAAAATCCTATTCTATCTCATAGCAAAAAACAATGGAGAGATAGAAGAGCACCATACATTAGCTCTCTACCGCAAAGATATATGTCGAGGATGAACTGAGAAGTAGCGTTCGATAATCAGTTTATAAGGCTCGCGTGTGCACTGACTGAATGTTGGTGCACGACCCTTATACCTAAAGCGTGTGAAACCAGAGCACCCCCCCAGACTCAATTGAACCAAAGTAGTAAACTCCTTAGCAAGGAGGCTGGTATTGAGGCGCGGTCTGGTGAGTGAGTACCCTGAACGAGGTTTACCTGTATAAGCTATTGAGAGAAATCAAGTCATAGCATTTATTCGGAATGGAGAGCGAGAACTACTTTCCAGCCTCTTACGATTGAGGACGACCATAAGCAGCGTTAGAATTTTCCCGTCCTAGGACTGGAATCTTCGTGATAAGGTGATAGCCAAAAAACAATTACGCCAGTTTCTGGAAATGGTCAAAATGTCTTTATGAGGCGACATACTTCTCCAAACTGTTCTCAATTCAGTAAGCTTTATCATGATCAACTGGTGGTAGATCCTTATCTGGACCGCGTGTCAGCCAGGTCCTTCGACCAACTGTAAAAAGGCTCTTAGTTTTTAACCCCACATTGTTATTTTCCCCGATTATAGTCCAGAGGTTTCTTCTATGGAGCTCCATGTTGATGCTTCAGATCTCGGGGCTGGTGCTTGCCTTTCCCAAATCCAAGACGGCGAACGCAAACCAATTGCTTTTATTTCTATGACCTTTAATGGGGCTCAGAGAAATTATGGAGTAATTGACAAAGAACTTACTGCTTTGCGTTGGGCTGTCAAATCCTAGACTTTTTCTCTGTGGTATAAAAAAATTTCAATATATGACGCATGCTGCCACTCATAATATTTACAAAATCTGAGTTGGTTGATGAAGGTAGGCTGACTAATGAAAGCTCTCATGAATATGACTTTGGATATCCGTCATATGAGTCTGGGCCTAAAATATAGTTCTGATGCTCTTTCCCGATCTCCCCGTAAATGATAATATGGAAGTAACCGAAAATCCATCTTTGGAATTCATTCCTCCTGGGTTCTTTCAGATAGAAATCAGGCGGAGGAGGGGACATCGTTAATATATGTTTTTTCTCTTTACTTATATGGATCGTTCGAGAGACATTTAGAGGTAAGAGATGTTCTTATCGCAGAATTAGAAAAACATCCAGTAAAGGTAGTAAGCTTCAGGGCAGTTGGTTAAAAAGACTCCGTTATTAAAATTGCCGGGTCAATTGCCAATACCATAACAAAGTTTTACAGATGTTTAAGTTAAACTACGGACATATTATACCCATAATAAACCCTTAATATATGGAAATAACGCTGCTGGTGAACCCTGTTATTTAAAATGTTTGGCAGGAATTCACTATAACTATCTTCGTAGTTCACTCCTAGTGATGAATAAACTTATGGAAGGTGTGTGACTCCAGAGATTTAACTCGGGAGGAGTTTGAGATTATAAATGATCAAATGACTTATCTCTAAACATAATAACCGCATAATGTTCTCTTCTATCATTATTAATTAGAAAATAATTAGGATTGATCTAATAAAGTATTAAAACTATAAACATTTTCCACGAACTGATAATATTGTTATGGAAACATGTCAATATTATCAGGGGTTGGACACCTCTGTATAACTATTTTTCAGTTCTGTCCATTGTCCATAAATAAAACAGATGAGCGTTTGATGAGTCCTTCGATACCTTCCCAAATTATGAGAATGAGATGAAGGAACAACTTCTCCAAGCTCTACTGGGTTGATAAGTATATTCATAAAATAAATTGAAAATTCTGATATTTACATATCACAATTTTCCTAACAATATATATATTTGTATTGTATAGAATTACATTGAAAACTACTGCCTCTGAATATAATATATATATATATAGGTATAATGATATATCTATATATATCATATATATAAGTATATATATATATATATAATATATATATATACTATAATATATATATTATATATATTAATATAAATTAGGAATAATGTGTGTATATATATGTAGCATGTACATTATATATTATACGTTCCTCCGCTCCAACGAGCTTGTCATGTTACGTGACAGGTTGTGGAGTGGCGGAGCTTTAAAACCTATTTTACAGATTTTTCTGGTTCCTGATGAGAGAATTTCGCCATTGTCCAATCAAAAATGCTTATAGCTGGATGTGTGGAGTCTTCATCTCTAAATCATAGGACTGTAATTATGGTTAAAAATAAAATAAAAGGAATAAGGAAAAAGACTTCCTATAATTGTTTTTATTTTACAAAATATTAATATGCCATGATTTAAGTAAAGTTTCATAGTTGCAGAGGTTACATGGGGTTTTCAGGATTAGTATTTTGATGATCCCTTCTTCTTTACTATGTGAAAAGGAGATCATCCCAATACGCTAAATAAAGTTATTTTGACAACCACTGAAATAAAATTTTTGTCCAACTCTTCTAAAGTCAAATTTTAAATTCTATATTGGAATTCAGTACTTGCTTCCTTTTCTTTTTTTTAAATAGTTAGTCAGTTTCTCAGAGTTATAGTGGGACCGTTTTTAAACATTGTGGGTCCACTTTGAGAAAGTTGAGAGGGGAAAATGAGTTAGTTTACTCTGATCCATTTTTACCTCCTGACTGATTGTTGAAAATAATACCTTAGAATAGGATATATTTGTGCATTTTTTATTCTTTATCATAAATTCTATCATGACTCGATTACTGACGGATATATTGTGCTTTTCAGAATTGATTTAGGATTTGCCGAAGTAAAAATCTCTGTCGGTATACCAGAGTAACAGGATTATTAAATCATTCATGATGCCTTTATTGCTCGCAGTGGGTTCTTCGGAGGTTTCTCTCTTTAAAAATCAGAAAAAATTTCTCCGCTTAAAGCATGGTATTACCATTAAAGCAGATTATGCTTCAGGCCGAAAAATACCAGCTTGTCTACCCAGGGTGCAGTTACTCATGACTCCAGACGTAAAGACCGTAATCATATGGTCTTTAACTACGATGGCTTGGAAACGCCGGGAAATACAGGATTGGGGCCAAAACACTGCAACCATCTTTGAACCTGTTGATGATCTGTCCGTGGATGCCATTCCCGGGATCATGACCCAAATCACGGAGGCTGTTAAGAAGGTGAACTCTCAAGCTAAAGTTTATTTATATGTGCCTCCTATCCAAGATTTACACGCATTTAACCAAAAGCGTATCCTCCGTGAATGGGGCCCTAATGCCCAATATACCTTGGGCGATCCTGTGTTCTTACCAGAAAGGATGCGGGAGCATTCCATCAAGACCTACCATCTGTTCGAGTCGCTTATGGACACCAAATATCAATGGACGGAGAAAAACATAGTCCGAGGAACTGACATCTTTGATTTTCACCATAAAAACCTTACTAGCGGCGGAGTACTTAATGTCACCCCACATAGTAAGTATCTAAATAAAGAGACCCTAACTTTAAATTCCCCGTTGTTACCGGATGGATTACACCCCAATCGCCTTGTATTTTTGGAAACTTGATGAATACGCAGTCGGGAATTTAATTTAAAATTAATAAGATCACTGTGAGGACCATCCCTAGGGTTGGGAAAGGAAAAAAACAAGCTCGTTTTTTTTCGAAAAAATTTACAGGCTTTTTTTTTCATGAAAAAAACAAGCCTGAAATAAACAAGTAAAATTTGTTTTTCGTTTTTTTTCAATTAAGTTGTAGAATTTACATGTTTGAACAATTTTATTATAAGTTTTAGCAAATATGCTCTAATTTGGACATATTTTGGTTCCAATTTCCTACAAGGTGGAAGCCCCTGTGTTTTGTTCAAAATTTTTTTGGTTTTCCATATTTTTATTTATATTCTGAATTTTGATAGTATTCATAATACTTTGTTTGTGGCTTCATTAATGTTTTTATTTGTTTATAATTTTCATAACATTTTTATATAATTTATTTAATCAGAATTATAGAAATGCCAGTGCAAAAAGTCGTGTGACTGTCCTTTTTTAGGAAATAAAAGGTAGTCAAAGCTCCGCATGAATGTAACTTTGTGTGTGTAGAAAGGTTGCAAAACTGTATTTATTGCTCATAATCTAGAACGAGGAAATTTTAAAAATTTGCCAACTGAGAGAAATGATTATGCTACCAAGGCAGCTAGGCTTAAGAGTCCTGTTACTGCCCCTGCTGCTTCACCACTGGTCATTCTCACACGATACTTCATATGACTCTGAGATATCAGACTTTATCAGTCATATCAAAACTTAAATGTGACTTATCACGCTGATGAGCCCAGTGATAATTAGCTTGACAGTAGTCACAGCCAGTAGTCAGTACTCAGTAGTGAATGGGGTCTGGGAGTGGGGACTAGTGATTAGTGAATCAAAAGTTGATATTCCAAGCCAAATATTTAATTTAGTCATTCACTCATCCTCCTTCATTTACAATCTTGTATAATTTTTAATTTCAAAATTTTTTTATTATTATTTGCAGTTCCTTAAGTCACTTTTGAGTTTTTGTATCCAGACTCATTCTATATAAAAATAATATACATTACTAGTCCATAAATTCTAAATATAGATTATTTGAACAAAATGTAAATAGCTACAGTGTAAAATTCAGTCAAGTAGAAGTCCTACAAAACGCAGTCTGCAAGGCTACAACCTACTTATAATTGTAACGAAAACAAGTGATAAAATATAAGACATTAAGAATATAGAGTCAGTAAGAAGCCACATGGCTGTCGATTGACGTCCCAGTCAACCCACTAAACAAACAAACATGCTCATGCAATCCACAAAGCAATCTAGGGCTTGTCAACTTACTGTAACTAAAAATCCAATTTGGCTTAGTCAATAAATAATGATATATAATATGATACCCAACACATCCACATGCATTAATCACTAAGTTATGGTCACACATATGGTCTCTAACATTAATAACTACTGTAATAAAAACCCGCAATCTTTTTGACTTCGTCTAAATATTTATCTGAACCCAACCTCATGCCATATAACTATCCATAGCCTTTCTAAAGTGCAATCGAGTCACACAACAACCTCCTGTGCAGACATTCCAAATTTAAAACCAAACAACCCTATTCCCATGAATGCATGACTTCTATATCAAGATGGCATGCTTTCTTACTTAATTTTCTTATTAACCCTCTGGGTCACTGTCCATGCTTACTATAAATCTATTGTCTCTTATATAATGAGGATGTAAATATTTGTAGACATGTATCAATGTCCTCTGAAAATCGCTTTCTATAGAAATACATTCTAACTCTATCAGCCTCTCCTCATCTCATACCTCTAACCCAGAAATCATACTTGTTGCCAGCTGCGTTGCATCTCTCTCTTAGCATATCATAAGTCTTCTTTATAATGAGGGCCCAAATTTGTGCACAACATGCTAATTACTGGCTCTACATAGCTATTATATTCGTTTACTTATAACTTCTTGCCTTAAGTAAACAACATTAGCGATTTATATTATACCCAGCTATCCTTACTATTGTAGATCATCATATTTTACATTACAAGACAGATAAATACTAGCTAAATTTACAAATCATTTCATGTGCTGTGAATATTACAATAACAAAACTTGTATCCTTGATGTAGCACAGCATCAAGGTAAGTTCTATTTTTATAAATGAAATGGATATTTGTTTAATTTCAGTATCCTCCTATTTGAAAGATTGAAAATACTCAGTGAATATTCAATTTAGCATCTTATATTGTTTTAAAATACATTTAATGAAAAAACGAAAAAAACTGAAAAAAAAGAAAAAAAATGAAAAAACGTGTTTTTTCCTGAAAAAAACATATTTGAAAAAAACGGTTTTTTTCCCAACCCTAACCATCCCTTACAATTCTCAAGTAAATCGTCATCAAATAAGCCAAAAGAGAACGGACTC
The DNA here is from genome assembly GCA_015478945.1 of Trachelipus rathkii. Taxonomy (NCBI): domain Eukaryota; kingdom Metazoa; phylum Arthropoda; class Malacostraca; order Isopoda; family Trachelipodidae; genus Trachelipus; species Trachelipus rathkii. The sequence continues at coordinate 18,489 of JABUQX010021822.1, forward strand.
TAGACCCCTTAATGACCATTCCTTCATATTCACTCATCGAAGGGCATCAAAGATTATATGAATCGCCTTCCCATTCACACTGACTATATACTCGGTATGAATGAATATCGCCACAGAAAACATTGTCGAACGTTCCTTCTTATGTCGCCCCAGTCCGTCACGAACTTCTTTCATCCTAATTATTTCAAATAGTAGCTATTTCCTTCAATGAATTACAGGACATAGTGATCCCGTATTTCCTCCTCCTTCGTCAAACTTATCCACAAGTGAATCAGTCTGTGCTTCGTGTCCCCAAATCCTTCCTGTACTTGTCATTCATAATCGTATCCAGTGACTACGAGTCTGCTCTGGATCCCAGCGTTAAGGTTGTACTGCGTACAGGCTTGCGCTGGATGATGGAGCAGATTCACTGGACTGAAATGACTGAGCAGCAAAGACAAAAGGCTTCTGTATTATTGATGCAGGAGTTCAACGAAGAGAAAGAATCAGCTGTTCGTCTTTCATCCCTGCCTAAGGCCCCGAAATGAAAAAATTTGTATATATATATAATAAATTGTTGAAAATTTATATTCGTGTAATTTATATTTAATTTAATGTAATAATTGTAATTTAATATTTAAGAGTCTGGTTGTTGCCTTCTTCACGCTGTCTATTGCTCTTGGCCGCTCTTCACTCCGTCTTTGTTCTCTGAACGAGCGTGGAAGAATGGGTGGGGTTAGATTTGCTGGGGGGATATAAGGGAGATGTTGTTTGTGCATAGTTGTGCCATTGACGACTGAAGTACCCGTAGTAACGGTTTTTGGTAATTTAAGATTTCTCATTGATCCAGTCTGGATCAATGATCAGCCTGGACGATGAGTTTATTATAGTATCATTATGGCTGTATTTATTACCAAAGAGTTAAAAATTATAATGTTATATAATATATATATTTTTTCCTTTAGTTTTGAGATTAATCTGAGATTATTTTATAGTAAATGATGTCTTTAATGATAATATTATAAATTAAAACTATGTATATAAGGTTTTATAAGAGTAATATGTGTATTGTTACTGTATCAAAATACAACTCATTAACATATCTATGTAGTACTGGAAGTTAGTATTGTCTTCTATGATTTTCCAGGTTAGTGAGTTATGAAAAATTATTACCGTAATATAATATATTTAATCAATTATTAAAAAATTTATTATGTTATGATTGAAAAGTATAGTAAACTAAACTTTATTGTTGCATGTTTACTATACATAAAGACAGCACTATGAAATAATTGAACGAGCCCTCTGTGGATAATCTAAAGGGTGAGTTCAATAAAGTAATTTATAAATAAAATAGATAAAGTATGCTGTTATATAATGAAAGTAAAATGTAATTATGGTTAGATATTTAATAACTATTAAGGTTATCTTACTTTTGACAGGGTTTAATTGCGGGTTTCAACTTTTTGTCTTTATAGTTGGTGTTTTCTGTTTTGCTTTTGGTTTGTTTTGTTTGTTCTTTGGTGTCTGGATCCAATTTCCTTGTTGGATCTTCACTATATCACCAGAAATCATTCTTCAGTCAATCTCAGCTAAGTATAGTATATTTGTCATAATTGAGTCAGAATTTCTACTTCCTCCCATACTTCATTGCACGAATAATATTTGGAATCGATTGGTTTCCACTCTTGAATCTGATCGTAGTCGTTGAACTTATGTACATAATCATAATACATTGGATTCTAAATACATTCCATGTCTTTTAACCTATTAAAATATATTATATAATCCAATTCATATACTTTTATAAGTTGTGATTGGGAGTGGATTTGTGTATCTCTTATATGCTTCCTAAAACCTCCCACATGTATATATTTAGAACGAATTCAGTAAACATAAACTTTTTCTAGTGTGTCTATATCCTTAGATTTTGATTCTATATTGAACTGTTATTATATTTTTATTCTTTACTACGAAAAAATATCTGATTAGTCTCCACGAAAAAATATATGAAGACTTCCTTGATAGATAGATCCGGAAACACTATAGTTAAGTAAACCCTTCATTTGGGGTTAAGACAAGACCTGTAGGTAATATCACAATTGTGAATTTAAATTAAAGAATCCATCCTCCCTGAATAGTCACGCAAGTAAGCAGGCCAACGGAGTCGGTCGACAATTCCTCCGTTTACGGAAATAGACTAACATGCCTCCGTAACACTCTGATGTGTCAGTTGGTTTGCCTGTGCTTTATAGACATTCACACCACATCTTACAACTCACCTTAATACTTCTTATTATATCTTTTGACTCCGATGTATTCAATACTCATCGATTTGACTCTACGGAATAAGTGGGAGAGACGGCACTCGTCGGGTACGAGTGTTTCGGTCCCAGCGTGCTTTCTCTCGCAACTATATACTTATATATATATAATATATATTATAATATATATTATTATAATATATATATACTATATATATATATATATTAGAGGTGTACAGGAATTCCGGTCCGGCCGGATTTGGCCGGAAATTTGCCAATTTTTTCCGGTTCCGCCGGAATTTGACAAATTCCGGCCGGAACCGGAATTACTAATGCAACCTTCTGAGAAAAAAATTTTAATGGATAAGGAATTTATTTTACCTAACTATAGCCCATTCTTTTAACAATATAATTAATAGTATTGTGTAGATTCATACAGTGTATTACATATCTACAGAATTATTTAAATAAATGTTTACTCAAGTACTTGAAATTGATTTAACATGAATTCATATTAAATCAAATTTAATTCAAAATTATATATATATGTAATATGATAGTATATATTATATATAAATATGCTATAATATATATATATATATATATATATATATATAATATATTATATTTATTTATTATATATATATTTATTTTATTATATATATAATATATATATATATATATATATATATATAATAATATATATAATATATATATAAATTAACTTTCAGGAGAACACTGGAAAATATTGCTGAATTGTGGTGAGTAAAAGAAAAACTGTTCACCAGTATTGGGCATTATTTTTAAACGTTTTTCCCTGCATATATATTTAATATTTTATACATGAAAATTCAATTTCTCTGAATATATGGAAGAGACTGGGCTAGAACTGATATGTTTGGAAAATTTAGCTTTGGACCTTTCCACCATTAAGTAATTCTTTTTTTCTCTTTCCAGAGTTAGGACATTGATTTCTCTGGTTAAAAAAAATTTCAGTTTCTTTAAGAATTTCACCTTTTTGAAGAGCCACTGATTTTTCTTTTTTCTTTACACTAATCTGACTCGCTGTCACTTTCACTTTCTTCAACTTATAAAAACTAAGTTACTTTTTCTAGTAATTTCTTTTCTTAATGCTCCTGATGATTTTGAGGTTACTTGGCAATAAGTTCATATGTAGATAATGCTCGTTTACTGAAAATGAATTGTATACTCATAGGCCTGCCCTTCTTCTGCACTGGCTACTCTATTATCACCTTTCTACTTCAATTATTTCATATTTCTTCATAGCACTATTCTTCTACTCAATTTCTTATTTCATAGAAATAAAGATAACATAACGTGCACATAAGGAATTAAAACATTATCTGTTTTGATATATGTCTATTGATCCTTTCCCTTCCTTTTGATTCATAAATCTAAACTCTAATGCTTCTTCAGCTCTTCTTTTTAAAGTCTGAACTCTTCTGTCATCCTCAGAGTTTGAGAGATATGCTGGATAAACTCAAATATCTGGGAAATAATTTGATGATATTATTGATTTTGCTTTATAGTTTCCGTAACAGGAAATGGTTGCAAAACCCTTAGAATTTTTTCAAGTATTTGCATTTTTTATTAGAAGCCAAAGCTTAAATGATTGATTGTTCTATAATATATACTTGCAGATGTCTTTTCAAACATTCAATTCTTTTCTAAGAATCAAATATGTCCACTTTTTTGATTCCACTTGTATTAATATCTTTGATTGACATAAGTGTGATTTCAAGATGTGGGATCCAAGTCGTCTTTGTATTCTTTCAAGTTCATTAAAGCTTAAAACTGGAATGATTTAAATGTGTACAAATATTCCTAAATTTTTTTATTATATCACACTGTTCTTTGAGAAAATAAGGCATCTTTAATACATTGAAGTTATGAATAAAACAAAAAAACTTGTGTATCCTGCAAATTAGTGCCAAGCTTCATTGTTATATGCTCCATCTCGAAGGCTCAAATGGATTTTGTTAGGAGGAATTCCATTATTCATTCATAATTCAAAAACTCTAGGTGATTTTAATTCGAGAGAACCTGGGAATTCTTGGCAATGGAGTAACACAGTCCATTATTTAAACTCACTGGTAACCAAGAGTGCATTTAAAGAATAAATGACCGTTTGAATTATTTTGCTCTCTATATATTATTGTAGTAAATGATATCTGATCAGCCTCAGAGAACTTCTCAAATACTGCTGATCATAATTTCCTGTATGAAGTTGGTAACATTTTTTCTACAAAATATTTTCTACTAGGAATAAGATATTTTGGTTGAAGATGGGCAATAAGTCTATGAATCCCTGCTTTTCAGTGACTGCGAATGGCTGGTTACTCATTGAGATAAAATTCATTTTTTCTGTGACTTTTGGGGTCATTGATATCCAAATCTTTTTTGGGAGAAACTCTCCTCAAACTCGCTGTCATCTCCACGGCTTGGTTCTTCCGCTCTATCTCTGCCTCGGTTCTGCTGCTTCTACGACAATACCCTAGACCTGCCTTTTACTATAACATTTTTGGACTGCGAAATATTCTCTTCAGATGATTTTCCATATGCTCATGAATGTGGCATTGTACTAAATATACAGATTTTATGTTTGAATATTACATAAAATATTTTTTTTTTTACATTTCTTTATAGTTAAATGGAAAGTTCATAGATATTCCGGTTCGACGGGAAATTTTTTTGTGATTTCCGGCTAATGTCCGGTTCCGGCCGGAACTGAAAACATTTAAGTTCCGGTACACCCCTAATATATATATATATATATATATATATATATACTATTATATATATATATTATATTATATATTATATTAATAGTATATATATTGGGTCAATCCATTTCCTTATAAAAACTGAGGACGATATGTATTAGAGTCTTTTGGTTGATTCAACTATTACTGTTATCACTGCAAGTTCAAACCCACAATTTGTTCCTATATATTATTCTGATTATTACAGGTGAGCCAAAATGTTTGACCAGGTGGAGCAAAATTTATCACTTAATAGAGGTACATTTTAAGTCATATCTCCATATTGGTAATTTTTATACCAAATTTCATAGAGAGTGATTTGTTAGGGTTACTTTAAGGTACATTTGGCCTTTAATGTTTTTTTTGGGAAAATAATTTCACCATGAAATGAATCCGAAAATTGTGTTAAAAATCGAAGATATTTCCATACGTTGTAATTATTAAAGAAGGAAAATTTAACGATATATAAATTTTGTGTGATGATACATACTAAAGTTTGGTTTAACTTAAATCTTATTAGAAGTTTGGGAAATATTTATAGTGGTCCTTTTACACTTCCTATAACATGCATTTTTTCGTAAAATGTGTTTTTTTGAACTTAAAATCTGCTGATGACGTAAGTGCCAAATATCTGAATTTTACACATTATACTACTACCATGATTCACCTGCAATATTGCAATATTGATTTTGGTATTTGCTTGTTTTAAAAAATACAACAAAAAAAAAATGTCGAAAAAAAAAAAAATTTTTAAGATTGTATTATGATAAGCCATACGTAGGCCTCTCGTAATTAGAAGTACCCTAATATTGGGTTAGAAGTTGTAAAATATTATTATTTCTATTTAGATTTATTAAAATTTAATATGTCATAATTCTTTTTTTTTCAGATTTTTTATTTAGATAAATTATAAAATAAAATTCATAAATTTTGCTTGCAAAGTAAACATTTGGTAAAATGTCAATAAATATAACTTAGACTTGTGTTTATCTATAAATTAATACTATAAATTATAAATCTTATTAACATTTTAATTATTATTAAGAATTAGTTTGGATAAACACAGACGCAATAATATTTTAATGACCGTTTCTCCCGACGCCACTGACCGGTTTTTCCCGAATTCATTTTTTGAAATGGAATTTTTTTAACAAAATTTACAAAAAATATTTATTTCGATATTTTTATTATTTTCATTTATTTCATAAGATTAAGGAAACTCCAATTGTGAGAAAAAACTATTAAGTAAAGATGTAACTTAAAATTTCGATTTTTAAATGCATCTCTGATATAGAACAGCGATTATTTAACCGGTTTTACCACATTTTACGGTATATATATATATATATATATATATATTATATATATAGTATATTATATATATATATATATATATATTAATATACTATATATAGGTATTATATATTAATATATATATATATATATAATATAATATATATAATTATATCTATATTTAATATATATACTATAATATTAATATTATAATATATATATTAAATAAGTAGCACACACAAACATTTTTTTTTAAGAAAAAGAGGCCCGTATATATTTTTTTTATTTACACTCAACATGGTAAGAGCGACACAAGCACACTTCAAAATTTAGCTTGCATAACTGAATTAATGTCGCGCTTTACATTAAATATTATTACGTCTGTGTTTGTCCAAGACTTATTTTTAATTTATAATTTAAATGTAAAGTAGATTTTACTATAATGTTATAGTATTAATTTTGGATAGAAAAACACAAGTCTAATTATATTTTATTGACATTTTCCAATACGTGCATTTTTCAAAATTTGAATTTTAATTTTCAGGACGATTTAAAATAAATAACAATGGAAAGAAAAGAATTATGAACAATACATTTAATAAGTTTCTAATAATAATAATAAATTTACAGCAAATATTCATATAGGTACTTAATATTACGAGTAGGCCTACGTATGCTTACTATAATTAACTTAAATAAAAATTTTTTTTTTTTTTGGCATTTTTGAATGGCTGTATTTCTTAAACCAAGCAAATACCAAAGTCAATATTGCAGGTGGAGGAACATCTATGGTAGTAGTATAATGTGTGAAAATTTCAAATTTTTTAGCACTTACTCCATCAGAGATATTAAGGTTAAAAGTTATTGGTAGTTGATTTTCCGAAAAATTTGATTTTTGGAAAACCTGTTAAATTTTTTTTAAAAATATTCCCAAACTTGCTAATAAGAATTTTATTAAACCATACTTTAGTATGTATCACCACACAAAATTTTATATCGTTAAATAATTTCCTTCTTTTAATAACCCACGAAAATGGAAATTTCTTCGATTTTTAAGACAATTTTTCGGATTCATTTTGAAAAATTGAAATATATTTTCCACAAATTTACAGAAAAATAACGTACCTTAAAGTATCCCTAACAACTCACTCTCTATGAAATTTGGTAATAGAATTACCAATATGGAGATATGACTTAAAATGTTACTTCTATTAAGTGATAAATTTTGCTCCACCTGGTGAAACATTTTGGCTCACCCTTACATGCCAGATACAATCTATCAAAAACGAATGTACGAACGGTGGTTTTGAACTTGCCAAGGTGAATAACATGTACGCCATGCAAATATAAAAGGTTTCTAAAATTATAAGAAGCGTATCTATCTAAGATATCCAATTGACACACATATATATATATTAATATATAATAATATATATTATTATAATATATATATAATATTATATATATATATAATATATTATATAATATATATATATATATATATATAATAATATCCTGTAAATATTATTATAATTATTATATATATATATTATTATATATATAAATTATATATATCATATTTATATATATATTTAATTATATATATATATATATATATATAATATATATTAATTATTATTAAAATTTACTATAAAATTTTTTAAATTTTGATAAAAAAAAAAAAGAAAGGAATTGGCCAGTTTATTTGTTATGACGATCTTAACTCCGTGAGATGCCTCATGGCATCACCCTATTTTTGGGCATTGGGCAAAAAAAAAAAAAAAAAAAAAAAAAAAAAGGCCTTATTAGAGGTCTAATGAAGATATTAAAAACAAAAAAATTTATATTTATAAGCGGAATCACTCACTCAGCATCAAAGGGTTAAGATTTACGTAATATTGTTGCCGAGAACACGCCTATAAATATGTAGTATTGGTAACTCTGGTTTTTGAAATGAAGAGAACGAATTTATATTATTAGCGTGATAACGCTTAAGAGAAATACATGCCAAATTAATATTATAATGTAAAAAGAACAAGTACATAAAAATAAATAATATATAGGGAACAAATTTTTAATTAATCCAAGTGAACTAAGCTTAAGAAAAATATTCAAATATATTAAAATAAAAGTAAATACACTGTTTCGTTTGGTATGCTAGGCTAGCTTTCCACGTTCAGTGGCCCCAGAGTGACTCTGAATTACAACCTTCTGATCTTTTATATATAAATAAATTAAATTACGAACTTAGACAGAAATTTAGTATATATATATATATTATTATATATATAGTATATATTATATTATATATATTATTATTTATTTTTTTTATATCTTATATACTATATATTATATATATATATATATATATATAAAATAATAAAAGTGACCAAGTAGGCCAGTATAGGCCTAGGCTATGCACGAGTTCCTATTTAGGCTATGCACGCACATATATGAACTCTACAATAAAATTAAAAGACTATATATAATTTTTTTAGTGCATTCACAAATAACATTAAAGCAAGAAAGAAAATATTCTAAAATTATAAGTGATAAAAATAAATATAAAGAAAAAACTTTAAATAAAACTAGGCCAGACCTAGTTTAGAGTCCTACCCTACTGAACTATCTGACCTGTCTTAGGGCCTATATAAGCTACAACCATTATTATTGCAGCAAGCCTATTTTTATAAATAAGTTTTAATTTTTTTTTTATCAATTTAACAATAGAAATTTAGTATGGCAATTTAGTGGAAGTGAGTCAAGTGCTTTTACTACAAAATAACTAATAAAACAGTGAAATAAAATTTTTAAATGAATGTACCATACATTTAAGAAAGTGGTTTAAAAAAAATAAATAAATAAAAAAAAAAAAAAAATTAATAAACTCTAATATAGCCTTTAATAAATAGGCTACTGACTAAGGTAGGCTTTAAATCAATAAACTTACTTATTAAAAGGCAACACCCCCTCCTGTTTAAAATTTTTTGCTTATTCTGAATTTTTTTTTTTTTTGCATTTGTTGAAATGTTTCAAAAACAGACTAGTGCTTAAAATCTAAATATTCCACAGTCTGGAATTTCCATACATCATGTAGATGTTGAAACAAATGAAATAAATGATATTATTGGACAAAATGAAAATCAAACTCAAAATAGAAATGATCATCGCAGCTCTAATCTTAGCTTATCGGTTGTGATCGTTCTCGCACCCCATCACCCGAACCATATCGAAAAACAAGGAAAGTATTCTCTGTGCAGGACATTCCTCGTTTTGAAAGAATGAATGTGGGAAAATGGTTGGGGGAGCAAACAGAGTGGAATTTCTATTTTATTTGTTATTTTGTGGATGAGGGGGTCAGCTGGAAAGTCCAACTTCTTGGTCCTCTCTTACCATCAGCTATAACTTCCAGAATAAGCTCTCCTATCAACGACCAAACATATGAAGAACTGGTTGGCCTAGTACATGAAACTTATGCTCCGTCAGATAAAGAGAAAGCTGAAACCTTATTTCAGCAGGATCTTAAACCTGGTGAAAAGCCCACAGCATACCTTAACAGATTAAAGCATCGTTAGGAGTCCGCAGTTATTAATGGCTTCTTTATCAAAATGAAAACCTTATGAAACAGATGTTTCTACTTGTTCTGCCCGATGATCTTGTGCCTCTATTAACGGTATTGAAAGGGGATGCAGATATTCATAAATTGGCTGAAGCAGCTGATGTGCTTATGGAATCACAACATCATTAAGTCGAAACCCTATCAAGATTATTTGGTTGTGAACAATTTCGCAACTGCCAGGGCAAGTGATCCCCAACCTAGGAAAGAAGATCACATTTCACACAACGAATTAGCCCAAATATCTAATCAGATTAGTGAGCTGTTCCAGAAGTTGGAGGCCCTAACATATCAAGTGAATCAATTGGATCTACAGATATCTTGTAATGATAATGGTTGGGACAGAGGTCGCTCTCCTGACTGGGACAGAGGTCGTTCTACCTGTCGTTGATCACCTTCAGCATTTAGGAAGGATGGACCCCTTTGCTACTACCATTTCATATTCCGTTTCTGATAGAGGAACACAGTTTACGTCTGACTTATTCAAGAGTGTGTGTGAGGAGTTAGGATCCCACCGAAAATTCGCATAGGACATTGTTGAGATCAGCCATGGTGTTGGATGAGTTAGAAGATGTGAAGTATTATTTGCTAGATCTTCTCCCCCATTGTGCTATTGTGTCTGCGTACTGCCCCATTGAACTCAGAAGGAATCACCCCTGCCATCTTAATAATGGGCCAAAATCCAACTCCCCCTGGAGCATAAATAGACCAGCTGGAGTCCTCCTTCCCCATGTCCATGAAAACTTACACTGAAAAAGTAAAATTATTCTTAGGACTCCCTCTGTCTCCAGAATTTACTGCCAAGAACCCCAAAATATATGTGCCAAATAGTCTGCAAGATGCAAAATTTGTACTAGTTAAAAAACAACAGTATGGCAGAAACAAACTAGAACCCATATATCATGGCCCCTATCCCATAGTAAAGTTATCTGGAAATAATGTGTACATAAATAAGAATAATCAAGTGCAATGTGAAAACTTAATAAATGTAAAGCCATATTTTATGTTAAATAATGATTGTGGTGAATTAGTTGATTTCTAAAATTTCTATTGGTGCTAAAGTTTATATATTCTAATGCAGTATACTCTTGTGATAAGTGATATAAAGGTGAAACTTTCATGTAACATGTTGATTACTTTTTAGGTAGCTATAGTCATTTTGTTAGATTTAAGTTTCCTCTACTACTTGAATTTTCACTAAATCTTCTCTATTCTTCTAATATTAAGTACTGTAGAAGGACTGGGTGTTCAGGTGTGAATCTCCAAGTAAACTTGGAAATTCACCTTTGCAAATTTTCAAATACATGAGGTACAAGTACAAGTACATTGGTTTTAGAAACTGCAAGTACAAGTAATCCAAAAAATGTACTTAAGTCCAAGTACTAGTACAAGTACTTGTACCCAAGCCTGATATATTATATATATATATATATAGTATAGATATATATATATATATATATATATATATATATATACTAGGTATATATATATATATATATATATATATATATATATATATATATATATAAAAATAATGAAGCTTAAAAAAAATGAAAATGATTTGTCTTTAGGAAAAAAAGTTACAGCCTCTCAAAGTTTAAAATTTTCCCATAGGCTTTCTTATAAAAAAAAAAAATAGTGGGCCTCATGCTCGTTTTACGGCCATCCTAGTTCAGGTTATGATAAGATTTGTTAAGTATACATAGATTTTCTGTATACCTAACAAAACTTATCATAACCTGAACTAGAGGGCCTGAAATGAGACCTAACCTTGATGGATCAAAAATGAAAAGTCTCTGGGAGTTTTAACAAATTTGAGAGGCTGTAACTTTTTTTCCTAAAGAGACCGCCAATTTTCGTTTTCACTATTCTTCATTATTATTTTTCTTAGAATATATCCTGTGATTTTCATAAAAATCCAGGGTGACACCCCTCTGCGCTACTATTACCAAAAATTGAAAGGAAGAATAAAAAAAACAAAATGCTGTTAGTCTTTAGGAAAAAAAAACTAGCCTCTCAAAAAAAAATCCCATAGTCTTTTCTTATAAAAAATCTGACTGGAATCACACTATTCTGGAATTTCGTTTAATTCCAATTTAAGGCGTTTTCCATTTTGCACTTTTCCTAACGAAATTTAGGAAAATGCTAAAAAGTCGTTCGATTATGTCAATTTTAGCACAAATTTAGTAAAATGCTAACGAAACGTTAGTAATTTCCTAAATTCTGGTAGGTTGCAATTTCCCGTGCTTACCGAATTTTAGCAAATGCTAACGAAAAAATGTAAACAAACAAGATTGCGGCGTAGTAGTTCGTTGATTTGATGAATGTTTTATTCATGAAATTAACTTTAAATTTAATTTCTTCCAAATCGATAAACTCCATCACAATAGTTGATCAATTATTTGTGATAAAAGCCATTTGTTATTTTGTTTATTTTTGTTTATTCCAAAACCACGTGCTCCATTAGAACAGCTGATCAATATTTTTGTAAACAATCGGTCGATTATGCCCGAAATTCGTGCTAAAACTGGATTAGTATTTCTTATCGAGTTTTAGCACAAATGCAAAATGGAAAACGCCTTAAAAGAAATGGCGGCATAGCCATGGTCGCCAGAACTCCATCTAGGTTTACAGCAACGTAAATCCATCTAGATTAGGTCTAGGTTTACAGCATCTTCGATCCATCCAGGTAAGGTCTCATTTTAGGACCCTACTAGTTCAGGTTATATGTTTTGTTAAGGATAAACATAGTAAATCTGTGTATACTTAACAAATCTTATTGTAACCTGAACTAGGATGGTCCTAAACCGACCTTGAGGCCTGTTGTATTTTTTTTATGACAAAACCCTATGGGATTATTCCAAACTTTGAGAGATTATGACCGTTATCGTTTTGTCATTTGTGCTTACGCTCGATAAGTAAGAAATGCTCACCAAAGTTCTAGTTTTAGCACGAATTTCGTGCATAAACGAACGCGAAATCTCATAAAAGTTACTTTCGTTTACAAACATTTGGGATCAGCTTTTGTGATGGACCAAGCGGTTTTAGAATAAAAAGAAATAAAAAATAACAAATGGTTTATATTACAAATAATTGATCAACTATTGTGATGGAGTTTATCGATTTGGAAGGAAGGAATTAGCAAAGATTAATACACTATGGAATTAGATTTAAAGCTAATTTTATTGAATGAAACATTCATCAAAACAAACGGACCTACCACGCCGCCATCTTGTTTACATTTTTTCGTAAGAACGTGATTAAATTCGACAAGCACGGGAAATAGCAACCTTACAAAATTAAGGAAATTACTTACGTTTGGTGGGCGTTTTTCACGATTTTGTGCTGTTTGACAAAAACGAACGCACACTAAACCATTTTTTAGTTTCGTAAGCACAAATGCAAAAACGAAAAAGCCGTTTTCGTTTTTGCATTCGTGCTAAAAAAATGCTCAAGTTTGCTTTCGTTTTTGTCAACCTTAGCGCAAAATCGTAAAAAAAAAAATGCTCACTAAACATAAAAAATGTCCCTAATTCTGTGTAATATAGAATAAAATTCTGTATAAAATAGCAACCTTATAGAATTAAAGAAATTCCTTACGTTTGATGAGCATTTTTTTACGATTTTGCGCTAAGGCTGACGAAAACGAACGAAACCTTGAGTTTTTTTTTTTTTAGCACAAATGCAAAACCGAAAACGGCTTAACTTTTTTCCTAAAGACTTACATCATTCCTTTTTTTTTTTTTTTTTTTTTTTTTTTTTTTTTTTTTTTTTTTTTTGTTATTCTTAGGTTAATATCGATATTTCGATATTTATTCTTAATATCGCGAGCCGATATTTTTTTCAAATTTTTTTTTTTAAGGCCCGAAAAAAAAATTCTTTATCCCCCTCTCCCGACACCCTGAATTGAAACTCTCTCTTTCTTCCCCATATTTCGTTCCTCGTTCCTCCCCCGATATAATGTCATGTATAAAATAAACAGAAAAATTAGAGTTTTATACTTTTCGTTTCTTGATCGAGAACCAAAAATAGGAAGATGTGCTAAAATGTACTACGATTTCTCAGAAATCGTAGTACATGCGCTGCACACAAGGCACATGCAACATAAGGCGTTTTCGATTTTGCACTTTTGATAACGAAATTTAGGAAAATGCTAAAAAGTTCGTTTATGTCAATTTTAGAGCCGTTTTCGTTTTTGCCTTTGTGCTAACGCTGGATAAGAAATGCTAATCCAGTTTTAGCACGAATTTCGGGCATAATCGACCGCTTGTTTACAAAAATTTTGATCAGCTGTTCTAATGGAGCACGTGGTTTTGGAATAAACAAAAATATCAAGCTATTAATACGATCAACTGACAGAGCAGCTTGATTTGGAAGAAGAGATTTAAAGTTAACATGAATGAAACATTCATCAAATCGCAACGAACTATTACGCCGCAATCTTATTTGTTTACATTTTTTCGTTAACATTTTCCTAAAATTCGGTAAGCACGAGAAAGAGCAACCTAACAGAATTTAGGAAATTACTAACGTTTCGTTAGCATTTTACTAAATTTGTGCTAAAATTGACATAAACGAACGACTTTTTAGCATTTTCCTAAATTTCGTTAAAAAGTCGTTCGTTTATGTCAATTTTAGCACAAATTTAGTAAAATGCTAATGAAACGTTAGTAATTTCCTAAATTCTGTTAGGTTGCTCTTTCCCGTGCTTACCGAATTTTAGGAAAATGCTAAAGAAAAAATGTAAACAAATAAGATTGCGGCGTAGTAGTTCGTTGATTTGATGAATGTTTCATTCATGAAATTAGCTTTAAATTTAATTTCTTCCAAATCGATAAACTCCATCACAATAGTTGATCAATTATTTCACAAATACTAGATATTTACCTATATATATATATGGTATATATATATATATATATATAAGGTTAAGAATAAGGTTATTATATTATATATATATATATATATATATATATATATTTATATATTATTTACATATATATATAAAATATATATATAAAATATATATATATATATATATATATATATATATATATATATATATATATATATATATATATATATATATATATATTATTTATATATATAGAGTATATATATATATATATATATATGTATATATATATATGCTATGTATATATATATATATATATATATATATATATATATATATGGGTATTATGATTGTTATTGTTATTATTATTATCCAAATCGTTCAACTCCATCACAATGGCTAATCAAGATTTAAAAACAAACTGTTCTCTATATTTTTTTTATTTACTATGTTTATTTCAAATCCACGTGTTCCATCAAAACAGCTGATTCCAATTGTTTGTAAACAAAAGTAGCTTTTATGAGAAATCACGTTCGTTATTATGACCGAAATTCGTGCTAAAACTGGATTAGCATTTCTTATCGAGCGTTAGCACAATTGCAAAATCGAAAACGGCTTAAAAGAAAATATCGTTGATTCGATACTGAGGATAAAATATCGATATATCGGCTGAAAAAATATCATCGATATATGTGTCGGTCCTCTTTCGGCATCCCTAATGTGTTTCTTCATAGGGATGCCCGATATCTAAAAAATATCGATAAATCGATATATCGATATTTTAAAAATATCATATCAAGCCCTTCCAATATTATCGCCAGGTGAAAACATGATCACGATATTCGATGTATTGATATTTCGATTTATTATAATCCGATAATAATTTATATATTGAGTGGTCCTAACATATACAGTATATGTATATATATATATATATACAGCAGCAGCAGGCATATATATATATATATATATATATATATATATATATATATATATATATATATAAGTATATATATATATATATATATATATATATATATATATATATATATATATATATATATATATATATATATATATATATATATATATATAAATATGCAGTATTTATTTATATATATAGATTAACGCTTTAAAGCGTTAATCCGTTAATTAACTCGTTAATTTTTCTTTAATTTTTAACGCTTTCGTTAATTCCGAAAAGAAGTAACGGGCTGTTAACTGAAGCTACATTTGTGTGAATTCAACGTTAAACTATTGCACCTTCCCTACATCCGTTAACCGTTACCTTAACTCACGAGTTTATAAAATATTTTCTTATCAGACTTTAAATTGTATTAGACTCGATTTATAACAGATAGCTTTTTTTCCAAAATTTCCTAAACGCTCTCTTCAATGGCTCAATATATATATATATATATATATATATATATATATATATAAGATATAGATATATATATATATATAGCATATATATATATACAGCAGTATATATATATATATATATATATAAGTAATATACATATATATATATATATATAAGAGTATATATATATATATATATATATATATATATATATACTGCCTTCGTCAAAATTAACACACCACAAGAGCACGTGGCGATGGAAGGATAGAAAAGGTTGAAGAACGCGAAGACACTTTATTGGACAATGACAATAACATGGTGATCTCTCCCGCAACCCCAGTTGATTAGAATTTGAG
>JABUQX010021822.1:40000-45000 GCA_015478945.1 Trachelipus rathkii
CTCTTAAAGAATTACTAATCGCGCGATTAGCCCCTTCCCAGGAGGTAAAATATGAACGATTGTTGAAAGATACTCAGCTTGGCGATTTGCGTCCTTCTGAACTGTTGGTTAACATGCTTTCGTTGCTTGGAAGTACTCCTTCCGCCAGAGAGGAGGCCATATTAAGGCATCTTTTTCTTCAAAAGATGCCCTTGTATGTGCCCAAGATATACTCGCCTCTCTCGATCCAGCCCTTTCTTTGAGTGTGGTTGCTGAAAAAGCAGACCGCATGCTCCGCACACATGCTTCTGCAACGCATTTAGTTGCTGCAACTTCTACTCTTCCACCACCCCCGCCACCCCCACCTACTCCTTCACCACTGTCTTCTCTTACTTCTCATCCTTCACATTCCTCTTCCTCTCCGGTTTCTCACTCTTCTCAA
This sequence comes from Trachelipus rathkii, assembly GCA_015478945.1. Lineage (NCBI taxonomy): Eukaryota > Metazoa > Arthropoda > Malacostraca > Isopoda > Trachelipodidae > Trachelipus > Trachelipus rathkii. The sequence continues at coordinate 40,422 of JABUQX010021822.1, forward strand.
GCTTGTTCTCTTCATCTTTCTCACAGAACTTGCTCTCACACGACATCTTCTGCTCTAGATGCTCGTGTTTCTGCTCTGGAAATCGGTCTTGCAGAGATCAAAGCTGAGTTGCTTTCTGTACAAAACAAAGTTTTCCTATAAAATATTTTTTAGTTAATTTTAAATACTTTTCAAGATTTTGATGCCAAGAAGTAAAACTAATATTCTTTAAATTTCATAAAATATACCTGGATAAAGCAACAGTAAAAATGAGCATAAATTTAGATTTTAGTAATGCATTTATTAAACTTTTAACTAAATTTTTTATTTAATTAATTTTATAATGTATTAATTTATTTCAAATTTTAATATTTAAAATTTAAGAAGGAGTTTATACCTAGGTAAAATTTCCATATCTCATTCTTGGTTCAGAGTCACAAATATAATATAAGAATATTGAAGTATTTTGTCTCCAACAAGAAATAATTTCATGAGATGGAAGCAGCTTTGTTTAACTTTGGACTAATTTTTTCCACGAGGCGAAGGCCTTGTTCCTTTTTTTTATATATATATATATATTAGGCTAGCGCTGGACCTACAACAACAGAGGCGAAGGGCCCTAAGGCTGAAACTCCAAAAACTATTCTAGTTCAGATGAGAAAAAAACAACATTTTGTTATAGAAGTTCTTAAAAATATGTTTAACAGCTAAAACAACTTTCGCTGATTCCAATTTTTTCAAGCCCAATCAATCCTACGCATTTAGGAATAAATGCGACGTCTATAGAAGGAAACTACATGAAATAACAAAGGTGAGACTTGGTTGTTTTCTTAGTTATAAATCTCCTTCTTATTTGCCTGAAGTGTATAAAAAAAAATAAACTCTGCAAAAAATTTATTTAATTTTAAAGTTTTTATAATATAGAACCAAAAATCTTAAGCTAAGCCATAGGCTTACTTCATAGATAGGCTAGATTTATGCTCATTTTTTCCTATGCTTGCATAATTATCCAGTGTAACTAAATTTGCAATCAATCAGAATTTAACCAATCTTTCATCCATTTTCCATTTTATATTTGTAATTCAGTTTTCCATAACCAATTTTTTGTCTTGTCTAGGGCAGAAAATTGACTATATATATTTTTACTGAATTACCATAAATCCAATAACCTGATGAAAGATTAACAAATTTTTTTTTTTAACTAAAATTGGATTGCTGCAACCTTTGTTTTATCAAATAAATATCAATAATATAAACTAATCTCATTTTTATAATTCAGTCATTTTTACCATTTAGTCAATTATTTGATTAAATTTTTTTCCCACTGAATTTGTTACTCCATAGGCTAGTCTTATATTTTGATATTTGAGATAAGTTTAAGAGAGGAGGCAGAATTATTAGTTACATTTACTTTGGTGATTGTGTAGTTTAGGTCAGTCACCTCCAAGTTATCTTGCAAGCAACATTTCTTATAACCAGAGCCTATCTCATTTCCCAGTTTATAAATTATAACCATTTAAAGAATTTTATACCATACAATCTCTTTGTAGTATATTATATTCAGTATAAATTTTTTCAGAGGGATTAAAACTACCCAACTGAATACTGCATCGTTCTTCCATCCATCCACTTCAAGACCAGATCAATCTCTGCCTAATTATTATTATTATTATTATTATTATTATTATTATTATTATTATTATTATTATTATTATTATTATTATTATTATTATTATTATTATTATTATTATTATTATTATTATTATTATTATTTATTTATTTATTTATTATTGTTATTAAGGACACAGAAATTTACTTACCTTTGAGTGAGACCTCGAGACTACTCCTGAAGTGCCTTTGCTTCACCTATAATATACCCGAACCTTATCTAAGCCTTGGTTGCTGGCTCGTCCTTGTGAAGGGGCGTACCTTAGACTACTTAACTGGCACGACGATGAAAACATCCACCGAGAACGCCGTGGCGCCTTCTGAGATCAGATCTTGGTTTTTGGGTGGAGAAATCATCCTTCAACATATTTTTTTCACTGGCTGGAAAGATTAGAGTTTATGTCAATCTTTCTTCTTATGACGTCAAAAGAGGTATTATTTCTACTTTTAATAATAATAAACAATAATAATAATAATAATAATAATAATAATAATAATAATAATAATAATAATAATAATAATAATAATAATAATAATAATAATAATTTTTGTTTAATGAATCAGGGACAAATGATTGCTTATTCCGTTGTGGATTTTGTGGAGCACATCAGTCAACAAATCTGGAAGAGATCCTATCGTGCGACGATACTCCATCAATCAGTCATCTCATCTCAGCTTTGGTTTAAGGTAATTTCTCATACCTTTTAGTAGGGGGAGGGAGAGCAATGATGCTCAGAGAAACAGGATTATTTCAAAATTATCTGTACTTCCTACTCAAGAATAAGGGAGTAACTAAATAATTTCAATATTAACTTACTAAAACTAATAAGTATACAAAAATTCTTAACCTTGTAATAAGTTAATGCATTTAATTATATCAAATATAAATAATTTTATGACAATTAATTATTAATAAGTCAAAAAAGTTCGTAAAAATAAATAATCTTTAACAAAATAAAGCAAGGTTTGTGCTGTCATGTATTCACAAAATATGAACTGAAGAAATAACAATAATGATTATTAAAGTTATTTATTGAAAAAAACTAATATAAATCGTAATCGTAGTTAAATAATACACTTAAATGTAAACCAATAATTCGATTGACTAAGAATATATGAAAAAGCAGAAATCTCTTTTGAATTTTAATATTTATCTAAACGTGATTCTTAAAATTATGACGGGTCAAACTTAAAACTGGAAAAGGTTCAGCGACAATTTTAGACCTTTTTCGTTTTTGTCATTCGTGCTTACGCTCGATAAGAAATGCTTACCGAGTTTTAGCACGAATTTCGTGCATAAACGAATCGCGATTTCTCATAAAGTTAGTTTTTTGTTTACAACTCATTGGAATCAGCTGTTGTAATGAACCACGTGGTTTTGGAATAAACGAAATAAAAAAATAGCAAATGGTGTATATTGCAAATAATTATCAACTATTCTGGTATGGAGTTTAAATCGATTTGGAAGAAATAGATTTAAAAGCTAAATTTTATTGAATAAACTATTCATCAAAACCAAACGGCCTATCAACGGAGTACACGCCGCCTTTAATTCTTGTTGTTTTCATTACATTTTTTCCGTAAAAACGTGCTTAAATTCGGGAAGCACGGGAAATACAAGCTTACAATTTAGGAAAATTCCTACGTTTTGGTGGACCATTTTTCACGATTTGCGACAAGTTGTTGACAAACGAACGCAAACTCGAGCATTTCTTACTTTTCGTAAGTACGGACTAATGGTCAAAAAAACGAAATCGACTTTAATCGGCCTTTTCAGCGACGAATTTTGTGAGAAGATCAAAAAAATCCAAACAATTAATTAAATATTATTAAATAATTTAATGAAAATAAATAATGGATTTTTTCTAAATAATATTAATTAAATAAAATATAAAAGTAATAAAGAAATTAAAAAGAATTAATAAAGTCAACTAATAAAGCTCAATAAATAAAGAAGAATAAACAATAACAAATTATTAGTTGACTTAAAATTTGTTTAAAATCAGAGAAAACAAATAATAGCTGAACTCAAATAAATGGAAGTGTCTGAAAATTGGTCGATAACTGGACGAAACTTTAGTTTACAATAATAAAAATTTATATGCTATAAAAATAAAAAAAATAAATAACTAAACAATTATAAAATATAAACAACATCAAAAAATACCTAAAAATACTTTTTTCAAATCAATTTATTGGATTAATGAGCGCTTAATTAGAAGCACGTAGTGAAAAATTTAATTGAAAAGGTAAGACTAATTTATTTTATTTTTAAGATTTATATAAATAATTAATTTCTTTAGCAAGTATTATATTATATATCTATATATATATTTTATTATATATTATAATAGATAATATAATATATATATATACTAATTATTAATATATATATATATAATATAATAATATATGATATATATATATATATATAAAATATATAATATAATATATATATATAATATATATAATAATATTAATATATATATATATATATAAATATATATATATATATATATAATAATATATATAATATATTATATATATATATAATAATATATATATATATAATATATATATATAAATATATATATATATATATTATATATAAAAGGATAATATATAATAATATGATATATATATATATATAATATATAATATAATATATAATATATACAATATAATATATATAATAGAGCTGGGCGTTGCTCCACCGAGTTTGCGCCCTATGAGCTATGCGCACCTACTCAATTGTAGTCTTTAAAAAAGGCGGATTAAGCCAAGCGCACACAATCCTGCGCCTAAGCCGCGCCTATGAACATGGAACAAAGCAATTTTTTTACCCTTAAAATTTAGAACTTAGAAGCGTGGCAAACTTGTTTCATTCTAAAAAACATGTAAAAACTAATATAGTATATATTATATAATATAT
>JABUQX010021822.1:50000-58482 GCA_015478945.1 Trachelipus rathkii
ATTTTGACCCACGGTAATTATTGTCCTTCCTTAGGGGCTTAGCCCTTTTTGATGTCTTAACCTGTTTGACCATAAATATAGGCCTTGACCTTGCATATACCATGGGGTCCATTTTTGGCACGCCAGTTGTCGGCCACTCGTGCCCAGCCCGTCGACATATTGTTCGTTCCTTAATTGAACGTATGTTGGAACTAATCCTAATGAACACCTACACACGCGCGTGCGCACAACACACACACACACACACACACACACGACACACACACACTACACTTAAAGACATTCAACTAGACCACTACATTTACCCATAACACTTACATTTACACTTATACACACCGTGGCGCGTCGCACACACATACATCACCCCTTGACAGAATACTATGGGTCAATTTTTGCCCATCGGTAATTTTTGTCCCTTCGTAGGGACTTAGCCCCTTTTGATGTCTCCTTGTTGACCATGTATATTTCGGACTTGACTTGCATATACCATGGGTCAATTTTGACCGCTAACTTGAATGGTTTAATGGTTCCCCAATCACCGAAGAAGTCTTGATGTCTATAGTGTATCTATGAGCTATTAGATGATGCCAGGTGATGCCAGGTGATGCCAATGAGTGACAATGGGGAGTGCCAATTGAGTGGCAATGAGTGCCAAGTGAGTGCCTATATAGTGCCACATGAGTGCCACATAGTGCCAACGAGTGCCACGTTTTCAAGTCTTTTGCTAGCCTCCCCTGGCCCCGAATAGCCCTAAATGGTGTCACCCCTAAGGTTATAAAGTAGAGGAATCGAGACAGGTGGTTATATTACAACCTGCTGGATGCTTTCCTACTATGAGTTTAGTCTTTTTCTAACACTTTAGCATGATAGAATATATATCGCTTACACTCTCAAATAGACTACTTACATTAATCCATATACACTTACCACTCACACCCACACCCGCAGATGCAGACTTACACTTACCTCACGACTCGATATTTGTAAGCCTAACTTGGAATGCCTTAACTTTGATGCCCCAGGCATAATGCCTCCAGCATTGAGCCCCAACTGAGCTTCCATCATAAATGCTCAGCATTGATGCCTCAACTTTGAAGGTTCCTCTTTGATGACTCACCTTTGATGCCGTCATCTTTGAGACCATCTATATTGAGATTCAAACTTTGATGAAACATCTTGATGGCGCATTCTACCCTACATCAAAGAACAAAGTTAATATTAATGTCTAACCTATGTTATAAGCTGATCACCAGGACGCAGCATGATCCACCGGCGAAGATTCACGAACCCGCACCCGCAGGAGTGCGTCCCCGCGCGAATGAGAAATATATATACTATAAGTCATGTCATTTTTATTTCATGCTTAAGCATTTTTTATTAATAAATTTTCGCGAACCTAAAACTGTAACTCATTCAGACCTATTATTAATCAACATGATATACTTAACAATTTTTTTACTTACATACTTTTAACTTAATACTTTAATTATAAATTTTAAAATTGTATGTAAGAGGAAAAAACCAAGAGTGTCTGATATATAACATTTTATTTTACTACAAGTACGAAATTTTATTAAAACATTAACATTACATACCTTTAAAGCAGTAAATCAGTAAATCAATAAAGGTGTAACCTAAACACCAAGAGGGGATTAGTATGCCTTTTGTTTAACGTGCTTTACGTGCTTAAATCTGTTTTACTTGCTTTAAACTCAAGTTTACTGTTGTAACTTATATGTTTTATGCTTTAACTCAATTATTTATTAACATTACATACCTTAAAGCAGTCAATCAGTAAATAAATCAATAGACGTGTTACCTAACACCTAGGGGGGATTAGTATGCCTTTGTTTTACTGCCTTTTACTGCTTTAACTCATGTTTACTGCTTTAAACTCATGTTTTACCTGCTTTACTCATATTTTTAACCTGCTTTAACTCCACATCATTCAATATAACATTACAGTACTTAAGCAGTAAATTCAGTAAATCAATAGAGGTTGGACCTAACACCGAAGGGGGGATTTAGTATGCTTTGTTTTACTGCTTTATCTGCTTTAACTCATGTTTTAATCTGCGGTTTAACGTTCTGCTTTAACTGCTGTTAACTTTGCTTTACTGCTTAAACTTCCTGCTTTTACTGTTTAACTTTCTGCTTTAACTGCTTAAACTCATATATTCTTAATTAACAATTATGTTTATTTGTTTTAATACTTTTTATTTATTTTATTATTATTTTTAATTATTTATTATTTTTATTATTTATTTTTATTATACTCTAGTGTATTTACTTCATGCTAGTGTTACAATAATGAATACCTTCAAGCAACACACACACACACACACACAACACACACACTACACACACACACATACACTTACAACATATACCCACATTCACTATGAACTCATTATACACACATCTCACTATGACCTTACATTTTAAACCAATAGACACTTACATTTACACTTATACACATACGGTCACACACACATTCCTAGAACTTATAACATACACATTCACTTGACACTTACATTTGGTCCTATAGAAACTTACATTTACACTCACACACAGATTTCTTTACACTCACACAGATTTAACTTACAACTCACATCAGATTACTTACACCACACTACAACATTTACTTACACAACAGATTTACTTACACTTGTTGCAACACAGATTTACACACACACTCACACACCCACACACACACCACACACACATACAACCCCCCCGCAACACTCACTTAAACATATAACGTATAATTTATTAAACATTTTATGTTTTTAAATTAAACCACGTACATTTATATTACTTCATTCAAAAGTAACTAAATTATTTCTCAAAGTTTCTAAAACTCTATAATAATCAATTCAATTACTTTGAACAAAGAATTTATTAATAAAATGTTATAATAACTTTTTGTTATAAATTTTATACTATCAAGTTTTAAAATAACTTTTCTAAAATTTTTAGAAATTTTATTAAAAACATATATTTTAAGTACGTTAAAGCAATAAATCAGTAAATCAGTAAATGACATTACCCTAGGACCCCTCTACATCAAGCTATGCCACGTTTGTTCTATGTTGAACTTACTGCTTACATCACTTAACCATGTAATAAGTAATATAAATACAAAATAAGTTTTCTCTGCTAACGATATATAACATTATCTTTAATTAAAATCATTCAAGTTTGTTATTTAATAATAACAATTATCACTTACATTTAAATATTATTCACGTCGATGTTAAACTAAAAATATATTCCAAGAGTTTTTAATAATCGGTTTTTCTTTATTATTATTATTATTATAATTTATCTATGTTACATTGACAAATCCATCACGAGAGAACACAACAACCCGCACTCCTTACAGATACGAAACGGACCTCTCTCTGTAAAATGTGTTGAAATAACTACTTTAGGTCTAAATTTAGGATAATCCTTTTTGTAGCCCGGGGCGATTTAGGCCTAATTCCAGGTCAAAATATATTTCAAACTGACCTTTTCCTGTAAAATGTGGTGCAATAACTACGTTAGGCCTAAATTTAGGCCTAAATTTAGGATAAGCCCTTTTGTAGACGGGCTAATTTAATCCTAATACCAGGTCAAAGGGTAATTCCCGTATAGACAAAATCATTGTTTATTATTATTTTTATAATATAATTTCAATAATCAAGTTTAGATCGGTAAGATCCTTTTAGCAGGTAAAAAGGAAATGTTTCCTTACTGTGATGGTCGGGGTAATTCCCTTATCTCTATATTGACCTCGTATGTGATGGTCGTAGAATTATTTTTATCGTCTTTTGAAATTAACTTGTCTTAAAACTTCGTATTTGATGCAGGTGTGGTTTTATTCTTTTAAATCCCAAAACTCATTTTAAAATATAGTCATTTAAGCCTGTAAGCGTGCACAGTTACTGATTTGTATTAAAGTGTTTTATTTTTACTAAGTGAATATCATATTTATAATAAAATACTTACATTGAGAATAATTATTAATTTTCACTAGAATAGATATAATTAACTCACTAGGTTCATAAGCTATCCACCAGGGCTCAGCATGAGCCCCCCCCGCAAAGGCTGACAACCCGGCACCCGCAGGTGCGTCCCGCCTGCGTCCCCCGCCCGCCGGTGCGCACCGCAGGCTCAATATTTCTCCCTGCTCGCCCGCGTGCGCCCGCAGGCGCAATATTTCCGCGTTCCTGCCCGGCCGCGTGCGCCCGCAGCCGCAATATTTCTCCTGCGCGAATGAAATATATAATATATATAGTAATATATATTAAAATAAATATAGATATAAATATATATATAATAATATATTATATGATTAGTACAATATAAGTATATATAATATTATATATATATAAATTATAGTAATAATATATATTATATATATATAAATATATTGGTGTGTGCGGGTGAGTGTAAGTGTCTATGGGTGAACGTAAGTGTCTATTTGTATGTGCCGTATGTGTGAAAAGAGAATATAGTGTAATGTGTGGTTATAAGTGTAAGTGTAAGTGTCTAAGGTAAGTGTAACTGCTTATAAGCTGAATCATCAATATAGGTGGTAACAAAGAAGACGCCATCAAAGATGAGTCATTCAAATATGAACACTAAAGCGAGGTTACCAAAGCTAAGTATTAAAGTGTGAGGTATCAAAGCTGAGGCATCAAAGCCGAGGAATCAAAGTTGAGACATCAAAGCTGAGGCATCAAAAGTTGAGGCATTAAAGCTGAGGCATCAAGTTGAGGCATCAAAGCTGAAGGCATCAAGTGAGGGATCAAATATCGAAGTGGGTGGGTCGTATGTGAAAGTGTTTATTGTTGTGGTGTGTGTGTGGTGTGTGTGTTGTGTGTGTGTGAGTGTGTGCATGTGTGTTCAAAATAATAAAACAATAATCATGAAGTAAATAACACTAAGATAAAATAAAATAAAAATAAAAATGTTTAATAAAAATTATACGCTATAGTGTGAAATGATTGTGCGTGTGAGTTGTTGTGGTATGTGTCGTGTGGTGGTTTGTGTATGTGTCTAAATAAATAAACCATAGGCATAAAGTAAATAACACAAGGTATAATAATAAATAAAAATTATAAAGTATAAAATTATACGCCTATAGTAAGATGAGTGTGGCTGTGAAGTTGTGTGTTGTGGTGTGTGGCGTGGCTGTTTGTGTATGTGTGTCTAAATAATAATAACAATAGGCATTAAGTAAATAAACACTATAAATAATAAAATTAAAATAAAATGTTTTAATAAATTTAATAAATGATATGGGTAAGTGAGTGTGCGTGTGTTGTGTGTGTGGTGTGTGTGTGTGTGTGGTGTGTGTGTGTGTGTATGTGTGCGTGTTGTGTATTGGTTCTAAAACGCACGCGGCGGGCGGGTAATATTGCGCCTGCGGGGCGCACGCGGCGGGCGGAACCGAATGCGGGCGCACGTGGCGGGCGCACGCGGCGGGCGGGCACGCGGCGGGAGCGCATCCTGGCTGGGTGCGGGGTGGCTGCCCTTTGCGCGGTGGGGGCTCAATGCTGAAGCCCTGTGAAGCTTATAACTAGTGAATTAATCATTATCTATGTCTAGTGAATTAAATAAGTATTCCTCAAATGTAAGTATTATAAAATATGATAACACTTAAGTAAAAAAAAAACCACTTTAATAACAATCAGATAACTTGTGCATCCGCTTAATCCAGCTTAAAAATGACTTATTGATTTAATAATGAGTTTTGGTCCTAAAAGACTAATAAAACATCACACCTGGAGCTCATACAAGTTCAAAGAATCAAAGTTATTTCAAAAGACGATAAAATAATCCTCGACCATCTTGGAGCGAAGGTCATAATAGAAGATACGAATACCCCGACCAATCACAAGTAAGGAAAACATTTCTTTTTACCTGCTTAAAGGATCTTACTGATCCAGCATGTTTCAGTTGAAAGATATATTTAAAAAATAATCAATAACATGATCTGTTTCTATACGGGAAGTTACTTTGACCTTGATTAGGATTAAAATTAGCCCCGCTACAAAAAGGCTTATCCCTAAATTTAGACCTAAATTTAGGCCCAACGTAGTTATTGCAACCAACATTTTACAGAAAAAGGCAGTTTGAAATATATTTTTGAACCTGGAATTAGGCTAAATCGCCCCGGTTACAAAAGGATTATCCTAAATTGAGACCTAAAGTAGTTATGTTCCAACACATTTAAGAGGCAGGTCAAAGTTTCGTATCTTGTAAGGAGGCGGGTTTTGTGTTTTCTCGTGATGGATTGTCAATGTACATAGATAAAATAAATAATAATATAAATAATAATAATAATTAAAAAGAAAAACCCGAATTATTTAAAAACTTGAATATTTTTAGTTAAGCAGTCGAGTGAATAATTATAAATGTAAGTGAAAATTTGTATTTTAAATAAAACTTAGAATGATTTTAATAAAAATACATGTTTAGTAGAAGAGAAAGAACTTAGTTTGTTATTTATACTTAATTTACATGGTAAAGATGATGTAAAAGCAGTAATCAATAGAACAAAACGTGGCATTGCTTGATGTAGTGATGTAGAGGGGTTCTAGGGGCTGTCCTTACTTGATTTACTGATTTAATTGCTTTAAGGTATAATAATGTTTTTAATAATATTTCATAATAGTAAAGTTATTTTAATAACTGATAGTTATGATAAATTTTAATAAACAAGAGAAGGTATAGGGTAATAACAGTTAATGAATATGTCTTGTTCAAAAGATAAGGATTGATTATTAAGACAGTTCTAATGCAACCTTGAGAATAAATTTTGTTATTATTTGATTCCAATAATATAAATGCCTACTTTTAATTAAAACATAAAATGTTTTAATAAATTATACTTTAGTGTTAGTGAGATGTCGCTGGGCGGGTGTATGTCGTTGTTGCTGTGTGGTTGTGTGGTGGTGTGTGTTGTGTGTATGGTGAGACCGCTGCGAGAGACACGGGCATCATGTAGTGTACTAGAGCGGGGTGGTACAGATGTTAGACATGAGTAAAATGCCTACTATGATCTGAGGTGCGTTGAAAGAGGAGCTTGCTATGTATATGAGTTCACCGCACTTATAATCCTGTGCCCATAAAAGTCTGTGATTGTGATAAGAGCGCGCGGGTGTGAGTGTAAAGTAAGTGTCCTATGGATAATGGTATCACTGTCATAGTGAATTGTGTATAAGTATCATATGTGAATGTGGTGTGACCGCATGTGTAAAAGTGTAAATGTAAGTGTCTACTGGCATTATATATTAAGTAGTCGAGCATAATGAAATGTGTGTATAAGTACATTAGTGAATGTGTGTATATTTATGTATGTATGTTGTGTGTTGTGTGTGTGTTTTTTGTGTTGTGTGAGGTGTGTGTGTGTGTGGTGTGGTGTGTGTGTTCATAAAATAATAATAACAAAGCATGAAGAAATACACTTAAAGTAAATAAAATAAAATAATAAAAATAATAAAAATATAAAAATAATAAAATAAAAAATAAAATAGAAAAAGTATTAAAACAAAAATAAAAACATAGATGTTAATTAAAATATGATTAAAGCAGTAAAGCAGAAAGTTAAAACAGTAAAGCAAGAAAGCACAAAAGAAGTAAAGCAGAAAGTTAAAAGAGTAAAGCAGAAATTAAAGCAGTAAAACAATGAGTTAAAGCAGTAAAGCCGAGTAAAACAAAAAAGCATACTAATCCCCCCTGGTGTTAGGTCCAACCTCTATTGATTTACTGATTTACTGCTTTAAGTAAACTATCATCTAATATATGTGAGCATGAAATCTGATGAGCGTGTAAAAATCATGAATTAAAGCAGTAAATAACATGAGTTTAAAGCAGTAAAACATGAGTTGAAACAGTAAAGCAGTAAAACAAAAAGCATACTAATCCCTCCCTAGGTGTTAGGTAACACCTCTATTGATTACTGATTTACTGCTTTAAGGTATGTAATTTAATAAATATTGGTTAAAGCAGTAAAACATAATAAGTTACAACAGTAAAACTTGAGTTAAAGCAAATAAAAAACATGAGTTAAAGCAGTAAGCATAAAGACAAAAGAGCATAAATCCCCTCTTGGTGTTAGGTTACACCTTTATTGATTTACGTGATTTACTGCTTTAAGGTATGTATATATGCAAATTTTTTAATAAAATCGTACAGTGTAGTAAAAATAAAATTTTATACAAGGCACTCTGGTTTTTTTCTTCTACATACAATTTTTTAAAAATTTATAAATTAAATAATATTAAAGTAAAAAGATTAAGTAAAAATAATGTTATAAATATATTGTTAAAAATAGGTCCGTAATGAGTTACAGTTTTAGGTCGCGAAAATGTTTAATAAAAAATGCTTAAGCTCATAAATAAAAATGAATGGACTAAGTAATAATTTTCATTCGCGTCGCGGACGCACCTGCGGGTGCGGGTCGTGGGCCTTCGCGCGGTGGGATCAT
>JABUQX010021823.1:5000-17500 GCA_015478945.1 Trachelipus rathkii
GAAATTGCCAAAAAAAAATAAAAAAAAAAAAATAAAAAAAAATAAAAAAAACAGCACCTCTACAGCTTCTGTCTCAGATGTAATACCATTAATTTCAAAGCTAAGAAAACAATTCGAACCATTTTCAAATGAAAATGATGATGGTTTAAAAAGAATGAATGATGAAATAAAACTAAAGCTAGAAAAACGTTTTGGTTCTCTGGAAATTAATGACCTTCATACTATTACAAAGGAAAGTTTTTTTTTGTAACACAATATTAGAACAAGTTAAATCACCACTTTGTGTTGCAGCTATTAATTCGTCACCCATTAAAAGGAAAAAAAACGAAATCTACAGAACCAACATCTTCTACAAGTAAATCAATAACAGATTCACTGGAAGAATTTCTACAGTCCAGTAGTGATGAAGAAACACACGCATTACCAAAAGATGTAGTGCAAATGATTGAAAACTATCACCAAGAAAAACGACTAGATACAAGTGATGATCCTATCAGTTTTCCCACACTTGAGTAAACTTACAAGGAAATACTTGGCCTGTCCCAAAACTAGCGAACCAAGTGAGTGAGTATTAAGCATTGCTGGGCAAATATATGATGAAAAGAGAGACAGACTCAGAGCAGAAAAGGCATAAAAATTGATGTTTCTCAAGCACAACCTTCCTATATTTAAATTTCAATACTAGTGTAAATAGTATATATATTCCATTGTAGAATATCTTTCATTAAGGGCGAAGGTTGGGGAAAGAGGTTGGTGGGGTGCATTTAAGTTAGGTCCCGGTCCCGGATCCTGGTAACAACTATTTTAATAGGTTGTGGGTAAAACTCGAAATATATATATATATAATAATATATATATATATATATATATAGTACATATATATATTTGATAGAGTATATATATCTAAATAATATATATATATATAATATTATTATATTATAATATATATATACTATATATTATATATATATATTATATTATAATATTATATATATATATATATTATATATTATATGGCAAACATAGACAGTACCCGCATGATATCTCGAAACTAAGATAGGTACAAGAAAACTAATAACATATATGAATCAGCGTATGAAATTTGTATGGATTTATTTTTTTTTTTTTTTATCTCCAAACTGCGATAGGTACAAAAAAGATAATAACATATAAATGGAATTCAGCATATGAAAGTTTTGTTGTTTTTTTGGGGGGGGGGCTCGAGCCGACGGGTGGGACACCCGTCGTCCCCCAGGAGGCCCGTGAACCCGACTTTTGCATCTTTTGTGGTTTACCCTGGGGATCTCTTTTAGTTAAAAAAAAATATATATATATATTTAGAACCACCAATTTACTTCTCCATTTATATTTCATTTCCAGAACTTCGCGGCAAAAAACTACATACGTGATTCCAAAATGTTATTGTATATATATATATATATATATATAATATATATATATATATATATATTTAGTATATATATATAGGTATTATTATAATATATAATGTATCTATATATTTATATATAATATATATATAATATATAATATATTATATATTATATAATATATATAATATATATTAATTAATAATAGTATATAATAATATATATATATATATATAATTATATATATATATATATATAGAATATAATATATATGTATGGCTAAAATGACCGAAAACAAATCTTAAACATTTTATTCTACGACTAGTTTCGGGTGAAATTAACGTCTTACCCATTTATCAGGCTTGGACTATAATGAATAAATAACAAAATTTTAAATAAATAATGCTTAAAAAATTACATAAAAGTTATATATTTATTATATATAATAAAATAAAGAAAATTAATATTTGCCAATATATATGAAAAAGTATCACTAAGCGAAAAAACTCTACTTCAATATTAAAATATTTCAGTTTTAATTTCATCAGCTTTGGGGCGTGGTGCCAAATATATAAAGATTCTAAAGAATGGAGGTCCAGGTCTTTCCCAAAGCCTAAAATATTGAATTTTGAATCCTGTATAGGATGATTTTTTTCTGAAGAGAATGAGAAATGGAGAATTGATCGCAGAATAAGGGGATGGTGCAAATGTTCCAAAAGTTTATATGGAGATATCCTTCTGTTCAGCAATGCGAAATAGACAAGACTACGATAGTCCTTTCCCTATGTAGGTGGCAATCACAGTCACCCGCACTTGTATTTTGTATATGCATTTGATTGAACATAAAGGTAATGGAAGTTTATCTTTAAAACTGAAGAATTTTCCAATTTTATTTCATTTAAAAAAGCTAATCTAAGTTGAACTGGGGTAATTTGATTTTAAAATTCCTTTAATTTCTGCGTTCAATTTCACAACTCACTCTCCTCATAAAAGGTAATTTCATATACAGAATTTCTTTAAGTACAGTTAATTTAGTGCAGGATGTTTGCTGAAATTTTAACGAAAGTTGTTTCTAAATACTTTGTCAATGATAAAACCTGGAAATCCATTCTTTAGAAATAGCGTCTTTAGGATGTCTTTGTTTGGTGTTTTGTATTTAGTCGTGTTGGTTATTTCTTAATAATATAAATATATATATATATATATAAATTAATATATAATATGTATATATTATATATATATATTATATATATATTATATATATTAGATACTATCCGCCGCATTCCGCGGATTATTTAAAATTAACATCCGCGCGCGGATGCGAAAAACTGACATCCGCTGAATCACTAATATATATTATATAAATATACTTATATTATAGATATATATATTATATTATATATATATATAATAGTATTATTTAGTTTAATATAAATATATATTATATATATATATATATATTATATATATATATATAAAAAAAAACTTAATTAAAAAAATAATGTATGTATATAACTGTATATAGGTCACCTCCCGAAATAACATGCATTGAACAAAAACAATAACAGCTACAGTGAAAATAAATAAAATTTTATTAATCACAGGAGACATTTTCATTCATGAAATTTAAAAAAAACAAATAACGCTTGAAAAATTTAAAATTGTTAAAAATCAAAAATGTTATTATTTTCCTGTAGCTGTTATAATTTTTTAGTTACATTCATGATGCTTTCGGGAGGCTGGCCATATTATATTATATATATATATATATAATATATATTATAGTATATAGTATATTATATATATAATATAGTATTTAATATATATATCATATATAATATATATATATATATATATATGAATACAATCCCTTTTTTATCAGACAATTTCATTGACGCTGATTCCATAATGTTATGTCAATTTTTGTTGTACCTATCATAGTTTGATATATATATATTATATATATATAAGTTAAATTATATAAATGGTATATATATATAATATATATTATATATGATAGATATATATTATATATATATATAATAATATATAAATAAATATTCTTAAATTTATTTTCCATACAACTTTCATACGCTGATAGCCATGTTCATCAGTTTTTTTGTGCCTATCTTAGTTTTCGAGCATAATTCCCCAAAATGGCCCCCCCGGCATTTTCCTTGTCGAGAATTATGTATAGTTCCCATATATATATATATAGCATATATATATAATATAATATATATTTATAGTATATATATATATATATATATATATAGTTATAGTATATATATAATCATATATATTGTATATATATATATAAATAATATAATATATATATAGATTTATATATATATCAATTATATAATATAAACATCCGCTCCGCGGATGCGAAACAACTGACATCTGCTGCATACTAATCTATATATCACTATATATATATATATATATTATATATATAATATATATAATATATGTATATATTAAAATATATAATTAATAATATATACCTATTAATATATATTATATATATATATAAATCAACACACCGCATCGCGCGATTATTAAAATTAAACCCATCCGCATGCGCGATGCGAAAAACTGACATCCGCTGCATCACTAATATATATATAATAGTATATATATAATATATAATATAGTATATGATATAAATATATATATATATAATTATAATATATATTAATATATATATTATATATATCTAATTATATAGTATATATAATGTATGTATATTACTGTATATAGGTCAGTCCTCCCCGAAAGCAACCATTCTATGTAACAAAAAACAATCACAGCTACAGGAAAATAAATAAACATTTTATTAATCAGGAGCCATATTTATCCATGAAATTAAAAAAAAAAAATAACGCTTTTGAAAAATTTAAATTGTAAAATGTTGAAAATCTGTATGATAATAATTGATAATTTTTTTATCTAGAAGGAAGGAGCTCATCGCTACGAGTGAACGTTAAGGTTGCAAATGTCATTTTTTTTTTTAACATAAAAATTAAAAATTATCCCAAAGCGTAAGCGACAAAGATGGGATAGAATCGGGGTTTTCTCGGCCTATCCGGGGACGACGGGGGACTTCGTTCCCCCCTCTGTCCCGCCGTCGGCTCGAACCCCCTAAAAAGGAATAAAAAGAAAAATTAACATTTCGTCCGACAAAATAAAAACTATTTGGCAACTCTTGCTTTCGCATCACTTGCAGAAATGGCAAGGTTATGAGAGCGTAACGCATGCAAGGTTGATGAGCAGCGTACTCTGCCAGACCAACAAGATTATACCTAATATTTTAATAAATATTTAGAATAAAATAAATTTTTTTTTAAGTTTCCATCGATGAAATTTGCTTGCTGAAATCAAATGTTATTTTATTTCCTGTAGCTGTTATAATTTTTTAGTTACATTCATGATGCTTTCGGAGGCTGCGCATATATATATAATATATATAATATATATATCTATATATATATAATATAATATATATATATATAGTATATATATTTATAATATACATGGCTGTGATACTTGACTGAGAATAGTTTTATCTAGATATATATATTGAGAATATTTATTTACATATACACATATATATATTGCTAGTATATATATTTTTTACATATATATATATTGATATACATATAATGGGAGTGTATATATACATATATAGTGATATTATATATATTATTATATATATATATATATATATATATATATATATATATATATATATATATATATATATATATATATATATATATATATATATATATATATATAAGTATATATAAAATATATGTATTTCTTATTTGCTCAATTATAAATCATAAATCCATTGGAATTTATAACTTTTCAGATTAATGAGCTTATTATAAGACCAACAGAACAAGCGTTTTAAGAAGATTTTAACAAGTTCACAAATAAAGGCAAAGAATATTAACGAAGAATTGTCAAATCTTCTGATTTGGAATATATAAAATGCTTTATTTTGTCTTAATTTATCAAAAAAGGTGAAGATTTTATGTAATTTGTGTCACAAGATTTTAAAAACGTTTTAAAGTTGATTTGAAAATAACAATTAGTATCACTTTACCAGTTTTTTTTTTTTTTAAACCTTTCTGATAATAATACTTAAATAATTTGAGCATTGAATTAATTATATTGCAATAAATTTGCATACTTTACCAGAAGAGTAATTTATAGTGCATGTAGAAAAGAAAATCTGATAAATGTTCTATGAGAAAATTAGAGAATAAGTTGACTTACAACTATTGTAATTTCCTTCACGATCGACCAACCAACCAATCGACTAGTTTTTTTCACATAAATGATCTATGGAAAAATTTAGATTTGTGAAATGTGGTTTATGTGTGAATTACTGTTTATCAGAAGAATAAAAAAGAAAATGCATGTAAACAAATCGCCATCTCAAATAATTCAATGCAAACAGTAGCGTAAATAAGAACTAATAGGAACTTGTCCTTTAAAAGGATGTTAACCGATATAAATTGAACGAACGATATAATCGATTTTTTTCGATTATTTCAAGGCAATAGAGCGTCAGAGTTGCCAAAAAGTCTTTTTTTTTTTAACTAAAGGAATACCCAAGATTAAATCGCAAAGATGGAACGAGTCAGGGTATCTCGGCCTCAGCGGGGAACGGGGGGGGGGGTGAAGTCCCCCCTCTGTTCCACCGTCGTCTCGAGCCCCTTAAAAAAAATTTAACGTATTTTCTAGAGCATGATAAAAAAAACTTTTGGCAACTCTTGCGCTCCTTCTATTGGAGCTTTAGCTAACACGTGACACTACAGGGTTCCACGCGTAGTGTTCGGCGATTTTTCGATATCATGTCTTTTTATGTAACATCCTTGCCGTTGTTGCTTATAATAAACATATCTTATTTTACAAAAGAACTCACATCACATTCAAAACACATATGCTTATGTGAGGAACCAAAAACACGGAATTAGAAAAGAAGTCAACAAGTGTTTAGAGATGACGATTATATTTTAATTTGACCGCTATGCAAATAGTAAGGTTATTATTACTATTGGTCAGGCCTACGGAAATTGGTTATAAAATAATCCGGCCACGGGTCCGGTTCCGTATTTTACTACTTTGGAATTCGGATTCAGACTTAAGTTTCGAATCCAACTGCTTAGGAACATCGATTCCGATTCCAATTATAATTCCTCAGTGGAGAAAAACGATCATGTCACATGCAGTGCCACCTAATATATATATATATATACTATATATATATATATATATATATATATAGATATTACCTATCCATATAATAACATATATATATATATTATATATAAATAGAACATATATATAGTATATATATATATATATATATATATAACGCTTCTAGCACAAGCCTACACAGCCAAAGGAACTGTACCAAAATTTTGGGATACCTTTAACGGCAGTGATCGGCCATTTTTTGGGTTATCGATCATCGGTATTGGTTAATCATGGCAATACTTCTTACTTTTCGGGATGCAAAAATTATGAGAATTTTTAGATTCAATAATAAATACTAGTTTCGATATATATATATATATATATTATATATATATATATATATATATATATATATATATATATATATATATAATATATATATAGTACTATTATATTTATATATATATATATATATGGTGAAATCCAGTTTAAAAACCCAAATATTCTCAATCCATATCTCAAAAAACTACACCATAGCTACAGGGAAAAGGAATACATTGTGGGAATCCTGGAAAATTTAGTGCGAAATGTTAAAAAAAAAAAAAAATCAAAAACCTCAAAAACTACAATAGCTAGAGCGAAAAGGAATACATTTTTGGAATCCTGGTATAATTTTAGTTCGGAAAATGTAAAAAAAAAAAAAAAAAAAAAAAAAAATATTTTTAATAATTATAGTCATATGAAGGAGAAAGCCCTATTTAAGACCTTTTATTACGTACTCGTTAAATAAATAGACTTTCTTTTTGTTTTGTTCTTTTAACTTATCCCAAGGGTATACCGCACCGATGGCAGGAGTACTCGAGCTTCTTCGTATTCTCAGAAAACGTTAATATCATACAAGTTTTCCAACATTTTTAACTATTTTAAATTTTTCAAAAGCGTTATTATTTTTTTTTTTTAATTTCATGGATAAAAATGTCTCCTGATTAATAAAATGTTATTTATTTTCCTGTACTGTTATTAGTTTTTAGTTACATTGCATTGATGCTTTCGGGAGGCTGAACAAATATCATATAATATAACTATATATATATATATATATATATATATATATAGGTATATATATATATATATATATATATATATATATATATATATATATATATATATATATATACTATATATATATTATATATATATATATATATATATATATATATATATATATATATATATATTATAATATATATATTTATTAATATATTAATATATATATATTATATATATATATATATATATATATATATATATATATATAATATATATATATATATATTATATATATTAATATATATATATATATATATTATATATATATATATATATATATATATAGTACTAGGTTATGTTTTTTTTTTCCTCGATTTCCTTTTTAACTTAGATTTTTAGCGTTTCTCCAAATTGGGCTTTAGCGTAACATTTACCTATTTGGATAGCCATTATTATAATTATACAGATTTAGCTTCCATTTTTTAGTTGATCAATAGTATTTTTTCTTCTTTTTTGTACCGCCAATTTTGTGACGGCGTGTGACGAGTGCGAAGTGTTTTAAACTTTCTGATTAGTCATATTTAGATATTTTTACTGTAATCGGATTTAGAGTTTAAAATTTTAGGTTTTTAAATTTAGATTTTGGCGTTACGAATTTAATTTTTCCTCCATTTCTCGTTTTTTGTTGGTTGGTTTTCTGTCTGACTTTTTTTTATGATGTGTGTGCGTGTATTGATAACAGATTGCACCAGGCTGCGGGCTTTCGTTGACTTACAACGATTCAGTGCTTGCCACTCTAACTTCTGCATCCGTTGGAATACTACCTCTCTAACTCTAACCCTAATTTTTTGCTCTTGCCTGAGACCCAGATGGCAAGGAATTCATCCTCTAACTCGTTTAATATATTCAACTATAACTTATTTTAATAATTTCCGTCTGAAGGGTTGAGTATGTGCCTATGTAAACATAAAACTCCTATAACACGTCTCCCAGAATCTCGAATCTCCTAACTTCTTTAGGCTTTGGGGCTTATACCATTCTTCCTTCTACTATAATAATCTTGTTCTTCTGCTACTGTTCTCCTAAACAGATTTTCATGCCTTTTTTTGATTACCTTACTACTTCTCACGAAAACTGTTACCATCTTCTCGTCCAAATACTAGAGGTTCTCTTATTTTAGGGTATTTCATGTACAAAAAACACTGAATTTGTCCTCTCGTGATTGATTTAGGTGGGAGAAAGCCGAATCAATTCAGTGTTCTCAAACGATCTGGAGCAACTAATTAAAGAAACCACACACACATTCTGGATCGTCCCAAACCAATTCTTGAACCACACTTTGACCTATGTTTCACCACTAGTCCTTCTCTCTATAAATACACCACCTTCGCTCCTATTGGTAAATCTGACCACAACCTTATATCTCTTAATTTTAATACTTTCTCTCCAACAGCTCCATCCTGCCCTATGCGGTTTTTCTGGCACTTTGATCGGGCCGATTTAGGGCCACTCGTCTGCTTTCTACGTTAACTTATAATTGGAGTGACTGCTTCCGACTTCTGAAGACGCTCCTGGTCTAATGCCGAAAAAGTGGAAGCTGTAATCGTTTATTGGATAAGGAGGTTCGTTCGTTCCTCGACTAAATCTTTTTCTCCTCAAAATCCATGGTTCGATCGTGCTTGTTCTCTGGCTTTCAGGCTAAATAAAGACAGTGCGTATCGGGTGTGGAAAAATTCTCGTTCTCCTATCACTCATGCTAATTTTCATTCAGCTGGAAATCGTTGCAGGGGTACTCTTCGAAGAGCAAAGCGGAATTTCATTAAACGAAAGTGCGCTGAGCCCTCCGTTTCTCCCTCTTACTTTGATAAAATCGTTCTGCCTTCTTGCCAAAGACATCTCTAAACAACTTCTGTTAAAATCACCCTTTCCTTCATCTATATTAAGCTCTGATGGTTCGGTGTGGCTAATTACTCCAACTGAAAAGGCCAATCTCTTTGGCCTCCTATTTTCCTCTAACTCAACCCTGGACGATTATGTCATTCCTCTTCCTCTTCCTTCTCCTCTCAGGTGTCCTATGCCTTTACCCGTGATTATATTTGATCGGATGCATGAGCCCCTGAAATCTATAAACGTTAGGAAAGCGGGTTGGCCCGGATGGCATTCCTCCCCGAGGTTTGATTTTTCAATCTTTGAAACCCCTCTCAACTCTCACTTCTTAGACCATCTGGAATCTCATTCCCTTTCTTTCCTCGCCAGTACGGCTTTCCGGCCTCAAGGTCTACTAGCGAGATTACTTTCCTATCTAACAGATTTATGGTTTTGCGCTCTTAAGGAACTATGGGGAGACTTGCCTGGTGGCGCTTGAAAATTCAATGCATTTGACCGGGTATGACCACGCCTCACTGCTCTCCAAGCTCCCTGCCTATGGGTATCCTTTTTCTCTTTTCTTACTTATGTCAAGCTTTCTTTCAAATCGCTTCAATATTGGCTGTTGTTGATGAGGCGACTTCTTCTTCTTTTTCTTGTCAATAGTGGTGTTACTCAGGTTCTGTATTATCTCCTACTTTATATTCCTGCTTTCATTAATGATCTTCTCACCGGCACATCTAACTCTATCCACTCATATGCCGAAGACTCCTAAACCCTTCATTCTTCAACTCATTTTAATTCTGCTCCCTTCTTTTACTTCTAGAATTGCCTCTCGTCTTAATCTTTCCGTTCTTTCTTGCTGATCTACAATAGAATTTTCCGGGTGGGGTCCTTCTCAAAATGTGAAAATTAATTCTTTTAAAAACCCAACTTCTACAAATCCCCTCCTCTAAGGACACCTAACTTTCTATCTCTTATTTGACAGTTTCTTCGTTCTTCTGTTGGAACAATATTAAACAAACATCCTTGGTCTTACATAAAACAAAAAAATGTCTTGGAAACCTCACATCACACGGTTGCTAGGGCGCATTCAAAGAAAGATGGGAGTTCTGTTTACGACTGCGAAGACTTTTTTTTCACTCTCAGTTACTCCAGCTATACAAGGGTTCTCATTCGTCCTTGTTATGGAGTACTGCCTCTCATATCTGGGGAAAGGGGGGCTCTGTTTTCACCCGGATGTTTTGGAGTAAGGTCGACGTCAAAGGCCAAAAGTGCTTATAAACTGTTCCTGTACTTTATCTAGATTCACACTTGAACCTCTATTCTTTGCTGCGGCGATGTTTGGTGACCTTTATCATCTTTTCTATAGGTACCGTAGCGGCAAGTGCTCGAGGGAAATTTCCCACTTGCGTACCACCACCTTTACGACGGCCCTCGTAAGTTACAAGGTGTGCTGTGTCGGCCACATAAGTTTTGTTTTGGTATTAGTAACTCCAGAACTAGTTCGCTGCGCTGCTTCCTTCTTTCCTGCCACCTCCGTTCTGTGGAATTCTCTTCCATCTTCTGCGTTTTCCTTACTCAATTTAATTCCCGTCACTTTAAATCCGAGATCTATTGCTCATCTGCGTAATTTGAGTTATGATGAATTTTTGAGGCATTTCAACACCCACCTCCTTGAGTAGGGTTGCTGCCCTGTGAGCGGCCGGTTGACAACTGTAAAAAAAAATAAAAAAAAAATAAAAGGTTCTAATAACGAAATCAATAAGCTAGCTAGCTGAAACCCCCACAAGAATGGCATCTCCGACGGTGAACCACTTCTAGAATGCGTTTAAATAGCATAACCGAGGAGCTTTGCTATGTACCAAAAAGAAAGAAAAAAAAGATTTTCACCAAAGTGGAGCCGCCTTATCAGGCAACCCCTCGGCAAACAAGCAGCTGAATAGTGACGATGTGGTTTTTCAAGCCAAATAAACCTTACTGAAACATGAGAGGATTTGGATATGTTAGATTTTGAAAAGTTCATGGCAAAAATTGCATTGACATCTCATTCACCTTCAAAGGAATCACACCGACGAACCCCATCGAAAAAAACTGAAGAGACAGTCATCAAGAAGCAAAGATTAATTTCAATTGCAACTGGGAAAGGAGGAGATGAGGCTCTTACGAAAAACATGGAAGATGCTGCCAACAGAAAGAGAATCCTTTCATGTGATGGCATGAAAATGGGCCAAGGTTTCCATTATTATCAGTGCTTGCAAGCAAATAATTAGTTATAAGCCCCTCCCCCATCAGTCGAGAACGAGCTTATTTTTAGTGTAGGTGGGAATGTAAACACCCCAAAAAGGAACGCTCTCGCCAGATACTAGTGAAAGCTTAATGTTTTTGCATCACAATTTGAGAATTGTTTGAATTTGAGTATTGAATGATATCTATCTTGAAGGAGTAGTATATTATTATAATGTCATGTTTGAGTAATAGCGTTTTTTTCTTTTGTACTTTTTCAGCTGATTAATTGAGTGGTCTCTTCTTTCATTATTATTTATTCTTTAATATTATAGCTAGTTAAAGGAATCTTCTTGTAAATTGTAATCATGTTAAAACATAAAAGCTAGTAGCTAAGCTTTGTTAATTAATTACTGGACCATTTGATGGAATATTTTAATAAACCAAACATTAAAAAAAAAGTTATTAATATCATATTGGCAATCATTATTCCTTAAAGTTAGTATTTAATTTATAAAACCACATATTACTTCGGGCACAACAAATAAGAAATAAGCACTAAGTATTGTTGTACAGGGAAATGAAACCTAAGTTGCCTGGAGTACACCAAATGTTATTCTTGATTACTGTGTTTTTATTATATAATTAAAGTATCAGGTATCGGCCACCTAAAAATAGTAGTATCGGGTATCGGTGTATCGGCCTCTTTTACTGGTACGGTACATCCCTAATATATATATATTATATATATAATAT
>JABUQX010021823.1:20000-27500 GCA_015478945.1 Trachelipus rathkii
AAACCCACCAAGTCCCCAGCTTAACGCAAATCTCTCAGGCGAGCGCAGACGTGGGCTTTTAAAGAACGGGAAGATTAAATACGTTGGAAAAACAGAAGGAGGCAAGGAGTTTCCACAGAACAAAGGTAGCTGGAAAAAAAGAGGCACCACAACGAAACAAAGTTCTGGGTTCTCAATATCTCACGCAACACTCTTTGCGAGAGCAGCACTCTTGTGGATACCGAGGGCGGACGCAAGGGTGGTGGAATGCGAGAGCGTCAGCCTCCCCCGAGCACTTGCCACCGTAGTACCTATAGAAAAGAGAGAGGGCGCAAACGTCACGTCGCAGAGATAGAGGGTCAAAGGGAGTTTAATATTGAGCAGTTTATTAGTCTCTTAGCTTAGACTCAACCTATCCCAATAGAAGGGTGAGCCGGAGCCCTCCCAAGGATGTGAGAACAGTACTTCCATTACAAGGGCGAATAAAGGCCTTATATAAACTGGAGCTAACAGTTCAGATGAAAAAGAATTCCCCGCAACCTGAAACAGAACTCCAGCTTCCTGAGGCCACCTTAGCAACATTGTTAATATGAGGTTTCCAAGACATTTGTTGTTTATGTTGATACCAAGAATGTTTATGTTATTCGACAGGTGAGACGTAGGAGCCGTCGAAGAAAATAGAAAAGTTGGGAGGTGTTTTTGAGAGGAGATTATAAAGAAGTAGTTTTTGAAGAGTTGAACTTTACAAGGTTGCGGTGACCCCCACCGGGAAATCTTCATACAGATCGGCCAAGAATAGAATCAGAAAAGCAGAGACGAAAGCGGCTTTCTAGATGCAAAAGAGGGAGAAGATTTGAAATAAGTTAGAAGAATGGAGAGTTGATTCATCGGCATAAGAGTGAACAGATTTAGGAAGTACAGCTGAGGAAGATCGTTGATGAAAAAGTAGGATAAAGTTGGAGATAAAACAGAACCTTGAGGAAACACCACAATTAAACAGGAATGAGGAAGAAGAACGCTTCATCAAACGAGTTGCTGATATTGGAGCGATCGAAGAGAAAACTAGACATGAGTAGCCAAAGAGAAGGAGGAAGCCCAAAGGAAGGAAGCTTCGACAGTAGCGGACGCGTTGCCATACCCGGTCATAAATCTTGGATTATGTCAGCGCCACCACGGCAAGACTCTCCCCATAGTTCCTAAGGCAGAAGACCATAAATCAGTTAGATAAGAAAAGATGTCACCAGTGACTCGAACGTCCGAAAGCCATTACTGATGATCTGAAAGGAGGAATGAGACTCCAGATGATCCAGGAAAATGGAGAGTTAAGGAAAGAGTTTACAAAGGACTTTTAGATAGATACGAGTGAGAAGCTATAGGGCGATAGTGAAGGGAATAGAATGGCTACCCTTTTCGGGATCGGCTGTTGAACAAAAGCGCGCTTCCAGCACTGAGGAAAAGTATTAAGTGTTAAGACATAGAGAGTAGAGTCTTGAACAAGGACAGGCGCCAGTTCGAAGCACACTCCCTCAAAAACACGGCGAGGAATGCCTATCCGGGCCACTAGCCTTCCTGGCGTTCATAGATCTCAGGATTCCCAATGCACACGATCATGTGTGATCCAGGTAAGGGCATGGTGAAACCGAGAGAGCAAGGAGTAGGAGAGGAGGGAATGCCAGAAACGGTCCAGGGTAGGAATAGATGAAAAAAGTGAGGCCAAAGAGATTGGCCATATTCAGAAGGAGAGTTAGCACAGAACCAGTCAGAGCGGAATAGGGGAGGAAGCGCAGATTTACAAAAGTGTTGGAGATGTTTTTGGCAAGAGGCCAGAAAATTTTTTATCAGTAGGAGAAAAAAGCAGGTTGTCGCACTTTTTCTTTTAATGAAAGCGCGCTTAGCCTGACGAATAGTAACCCTGCAACGATTCCGAACAGAATGAAAATTAGTAAGAGTGATAGGAAGAACGAGAGTTTTTTCCATGCCCGATACGGCAATGTCTCTCTCTTGAATGGCGCGAGAACAAGCTCGCTCGAACCATGGATTTTGAGGAGAAAAAAGATTTAGTAAGATGGAATGAACCTGCTTCAATGCCCTCGCCGATTACGGCCCCCACCTTTTCAGCGGTTACCGAAGCATCCTCCGAGTCGAAGCAGGATTCATTCCAGAGTAGTTAGCGAGAAAACGACGCAACCCCCAATTAGCCGATCTAATAAGTGCAGAAATTAACGTTTTAGGGCTGGTGAGCTGTGGAGAAAAGTATTAAAATTAAGAGCTATATGAATTGTGTTTTCGTTTTTCTGTCAGAGTTTACCAATATTAAGAAAGATGGTGGTATTATAACGAAAGGAGTAGCTGTGAAACATAAAGTCGAACGTGTTCAAGAATGGTTAGGACGAATCTTGGGATATGCGTGGGTTCCTTAATAATTTTCCAGATTCGTTAGAATACTGAATGTTTTGGCCTCCTCCCCACCTGCATCAGTGTGAGAGGAAGCCCAACCACTCAGGTGTGGTTACTTTGAAAACCCCTAAATAGATGGACCTCCGGCATTTGGATGGGAGCACAGTAACAGTCTCATGAGAAGTACTAATATAGTCAAAAGAACGTGAAAATGTGTTTCATTAGGGAGCAGTAGCAGAAAAACAAGATAATGATAGTAGTAGGAGAAAGATTTTAAGCCATAGAAACATCGAAGTAGGAGATTCAAGATTCCGAGACGTGTCTACAGGAGTCTGTTTTGTTTATATAGGCCACAGACTCCACCATTTAGATCAGAAATTATAGAAAAAAGTTATAGTTGGAGATATTAAGTTTAGTTTATTTGAAAAAGAATCCCTGGCCAGCTGGGTCTCAGACAATATAAAGTGTTAGGCTGAGAGTTGGAAAGGTTATATCCACAGATTCATGGTTAGCACGTAGGCCACGACGTCAATGGAGAAGCCCCCCACCTGGCGCCACGCTACACATCTACTCTGACCAGTCATACGAACGGCCACACAAACACACAGACAAACACCCACCAAAACTCACAACACACAGAATTACTAAGTTAAAACTAATTACACGTACACAGCAAGCGCACACACACACACTCACACCTACACACACACACACTCGCACCTACACACACAAGCGGCGATCGTATACTAACAAGATTAAAACTAACTCGCAATCTCACGCATACAATAATTTCTAATAGTATAAATAATTAAAACTAATTAAAAGCAAGACAATCTTGGATAAATAACAATAAGCAAATAAATAAACATGTGAAAATGAGAATGCACCAACTAGTTATATAAAACAAACACAAACCAACAAAGGGGCGGTTTCGTATTAAAACATAAAAATAGACTATTTTATAAAATATTAACTAAAAAGGAAAATAATAAATAGGAGCAATATATAATACCTAAAAATGTATATAAAAAAAAAGATTTAATGTTAAAAAAAAATAAACTAAAACTTATCTTAAAATTCTGAAGGGCTAAAGTTTCGTTGAAATCCTAATCATTTGCAGAGATTAAGCATTAAAACACCCGCCAAAAAAATTAAAAAACAAAATAAAAAGCAAAAAACACTAAAAAAGCACCAAAGATATTTAAAATTAATGCTAGAACGATAACACTTAAAAACATTAAAACCTAAATTGACATAATTAAAGATCACTCGGAGAAACAATCACACACGTCTTCACAGCACAAGCGCTAACACTAACACTGTTGATAGGTAATTATATATATATATATATGTGATAAAGAAATATATATATTATAAAGTATATATATATATATATATATATATATATATATATATATATAATAGTATTATATATATATATATATATTATATATATATTATATATACTATCATATATCAGGCCGCGGCTTTACGGGAGAAGCACAGGAGGCCGGGCCTCCTCCTAAAAAAAATAAAACGCAACTATTTGCATTAAGAAATAATTCAATTCGCTATGATTACTATTACATAACTGTTGTGACAATTTGTATAATTGAAACGTTAATTTCAATTTAAGATCATTTATCTCTTGCGAAACATTATTTTTCATAAGGATCATTGACTGGAGGAATTTTTGCATTCTGTGCCTTCCAAGAAAGCATAATTATTAATGCTTTGCAAAACACTGGTTGTCATTCGCGAACCGTAAAAGAAACCTCTATTCTTTCTTTTCTATTCTGACGGATTTTGTCCACAAAGCCTTCACTCTCGAAATTTGGAAGAATCAATTTTTTTAAAAAATTAAATACAAAAAAATTTATTTAATATATATATATATCTATATATATATATATATACGTTATTATATAATATATACTATAATATACCTACCTATATACTATATATATAGCTATATAACTATATATAATTATATATTATATATTTATATATATACTATATATAATATATAGTATATATATATATTGAGAGAGAGAGAGAGGAGAGAGAGGAGGAGAGAGAGACGAGAGAGAGAGGAGAGGAGAGAGAGAGAGAAGAGAGAGAGAGAGAGAGAGAGTTATACTAAATTTACTATATTTTTGTTAATAATTTTTGTTGTAATTTTGAATCTTTTAATAATAACCTTTTCTGTGTAAACTTAGCAATTTTCAAATGGAGAAGGATGAAGAATATCGTTCATTTCCATAATAATAACTCGTGCTAAGCACGAGTAGCACGAGTGTAGGAGTCGCCTCTGATATATATTATATATATATATATATATATATAATATATATATATATATATATATTATTATATATATTATATATATATATATATATATATATATAATATATATATATATATATAATATATATATTAGACTGATGCAAAAAAGTCGACCATTCTGAAATCTTCAGGACACCCTCTAAACATGTTTATTTTAGTAATTAAAAAGACTGTGCAAGATTTCACCGCAATTGAATAACTTTTAGAGGCTGCTACCGCCATTAGAACATTTAAAGGAATCGTTAGAATGTAGATCGTTTTACAAATTGTACACATAAACCCTAATAAGTATTATATAAATTGTTTTTCAAAGCTTAAAATATTCAAAAGTTTCAGCTTTTCCAGCAAACAATTTGTAAAAGTTTACAGTTTGTCTATTTGGCATGTTCGTTTAAATAGGTGAATTGGCAAAACATTTACAGTTCTACTTAAATCAACGAAAATTAGCACCTTACAGCTTTATAAGGTTACGGTCTGATTGTGAACGCAGTATCGTAAAGACACTTAGCTACCTTCGTCGCTGTGGGACTCTGTGTTTGTAGGTGCATCTGTTTTAAATATGAAAGACGATACACGTACGTACAACGGAGTATTTGGCTTATTTCACATACTATAGAATAATCTGAAGAGACTCAGCCTCCATCAAAGCGGAACAATTGCATCTTGCTTATGAACTACAAATGAACAAAAAAAACATCAGGTGGAAAAATAGCCGCTCTGTCTGACTGCCGTAGACGTAATAAACATGTGGAAAAAGAGGCATCCCAACAATGGTTGGAAAATGCCATTGTCGTCGAAAAAATAAGGAAACTTTAACAATGAATGGGGAAAATTAAAAAAGAACAGAAAAAATAAGAAGAAACATTCATGTGGTCTGGTTTAGAAACAA
Source organism: Trachelipus rathkii (assembly GCA_015478945.1). Lineage (NCBI taxonomy): Eukaryota > Metazoa > Arthropoda > Malacostraca > Isopoda > Trachelipodidae > Trachelipus > Trachelipus rathkii. The sequence continues at coordinate 25,612 of JABUQX010021823.1, forward strand.
GAGAGATGGAAAAACGACTTAAATAATCTGTTTGATATTGCGCATGCAAATGCTCTTGATATGATACAGATAGACGAAGATCGTGCGTTTTTGATGCTCCAACGGGAAAAAAACAAGGCAAAATGGTTGGAGTGGATAAAACGTTATTACGGAAAGAAAAGATTTCCAGAGAGAGGGAGTCATTGCTTGTTACAAAGAGAAAGAGGGAAGCAGCAACGTTTGATGTAGCTGCGTTGTCAAGTTCAAACACATCAGGGTCGAATAACAATAGTTCATCATCAGATGAAGAATATGTGTTAGAACCTCATCAGCCATTCAACGTCGAGAGGAAAACGAAATAAAAGCCAAACGAGAGTGAAAACTGATGGACACATCCATGTTCAGCTCTTTTTTATGGCTACCAAAATAAATGACAGATCTGCTTCACAAATCTTTGATCCCAGCAGTAGAAGCTCTGGTCAACAGCTTGTGAAAAATATAGCATCAGCTATTCATCAGTAAGACGAGCAAGACAACAAAACAGGAAGAAAATGGCAGAAAACTTGCTGAAGGATTTCAAAACAAATTGTCCTCTGCAAATACATTGGGATGGCAAATTAATGGAAGAAATTACCGGTCATGAAAATATCGAACGACTGCCAGTCCTAATTTCTGGACTAGGTCTCGATAAGCTTTTTGGCGTTCCGAAGCTTACCCGTGGAACAAGTAAAAATATTGCAGATGCTGTATATCAATTAGTATTGCAATGGTATATATCTAAGCAATTCAAGTGCATGTCCTTTGACACCACTCCAGCCAACACAGGCAATAGGAGTGGTGCCTCTATGTTACTAGAACAAAGAATGTGTAAACACATGCTATGGCTAGCTTGTCGCCATCACATTTTAGAATTAACATTGGAAGCAGTTGTTCCTGTCTCTTTACCTGCTTCCTCTGGACCTGACATTACTCTTTTTAAGAGATTTAAATCGGCGTGGGTGAAAATTGATACGACAAAGTACCAAACAGCCGCAGAGAACCCTGTCATCAAAGAGAAAGTAACAGAAGCTGGTGATATCGTTACATTTGTTGAAGCGCAGTTTCAGAAACACCACCCTCGTAATGATTACAAGGAACTTCTCGAGCTGACATTGATTTTCCTTGGTAACACTCCGACATCAGGAATTAGATTTAAAGTCCCGGGAGCATATCATAGGGCACGTTGGATGTCTAAGGCAATTTACTGTATTAAAATATGGATGTTTAAGAACCAGTTTACGCTGACTCCAAAAGAAGAAAGAGGACTGCGTGATATTTCCTGTTTTTTAACAACAATATATATTAGATCGTGGTTCACGGCATCCATAGCCATCAGTGCTCCACGTTCGGATTTGGATCTTCTACAAAGGCTGCAAAAGTACAAGGAAAAGATGATACCATTGCAAGTGCTGCTCTTAATAAAGTTTTGAGGCATTTGTGGTACCTCTCTGAGGAACTTGTTGCTCTTGCATTTTTTTATTCAGATGTTTTGCTTGAGACAAAAAACAAAATGAGGCATGCTCTAAAGAAACAAGGGGATTCCAGACCGGAAAAAAGAGCAACCATAAATCCTGAATCAGTATCCCAAAAACAATTGCAGGATTTCGTTACAGCCAACACAAAAACGATTCTTTGACATACTATCATTGCCTCACACATTTCTAGACAAAGATGCTGCAGAGTGGAATGATGACGAGAGCTATATGAAAGCAAGAGAAATCGTAAGAGAGCTAAAAGTTGTAAATGATACTGCAGAGAGGGGTGTGCGGCTAATACAAGAATACAACAAACTGATAACAAATGATGAAGAGCAGAAACAGTACCTCCTAAAAGTAATACATCATTACAGGAAGTCTATTGCCGACAAAAAC
>JABUQX010021823.1:35000-37500 GCA_015478945.1 Trachelipus rathkii
TCAAGAACTAGTTAGTCATCCTGGCCAAATTAAGATGCGGCCACCAACCAAACTTACAATATTAAAAACACAGACTCAACATCAACCAAACCATTACAAATATTTGTCCAAACTGTAACCAGGTTAGGAACCGACCGGGGCCCCGCCCCGGCCCCGGCCCCGGCCCAGCCCCGCCCCGGCCATACCCCGGCCATTTTTAGACCCAGCCCCGGCCCGGCCCCGCAAAAATAGGCAAAAACCGGGGTTTTTACCGGGGTTAACTGCCAAATTTACACTAAATAATTAGAGTTTTAAAATCAAACAAAATAAAAAAATATATTTTAATTCCATTACTAATTTGTTATAAATTGATGCAAAATATAAACATACAACATAAAAATCCTGCAAGTAATTAATTCGTTAATCAAAATCAAAATCAAAATCTTCATGAGCAGCACCTACATCATAAATTTTTGAATTTGGAAAAGAAAAACCTTCAGGAACAGAGGGAAGTGAAGTATTCTACTTTCCTAAGATCATTTTATTAACTACAATATAACTTAATAATTTTTAAATATAATCAATTTTTTTGGGTATTTATTATGATTTCAAATTAAAATGAGGCCAAATTATAATTTTCCGAGTTTTAACATAAAAATATTCGAAATTTAATATCAAACGAATTCGGAAAAGGAAATAATATAATTGTTAAAATATTAATGCTATTTATTTATTTATTTAAAAAATTTTTTTTTTCCCCCCCCCAACCGGTGTGCGAGCACTTATGTGTGCGCGAATCTTCAGGGGTGCCCGTGATTTTAGTCTAAGTACATCTCTAACATTTTAATGAAATTACGTTTTCAATATTAGGCAAAAATTCTTATAAAAGGCATTAATCTCCCTCTCTCCTGAAAAAGTTAATTATATATTAATATATATAATATATAATATATATATATATATATATAAATATATATATATAATATTTATATATATAGTATTAATATATATATATTATATATATATATTTTATAATTAATATATATATTGCACACAGAAGCCTTTGTGCTTTGGGGAGAATCAGTAGAGTAGGTCAATAGTGAATAAATTAATAATTAATTTAATAGGGTTGTGAAGTGCTACACAAGTTATCAATTCTGAAATGGATAAGTTTGTAATAAGGAAACGTATACTATAGGAGAGCGAACTTGTACCACCTACTTTAATGAGAGTAATTTGAACATTATCATTCCTGGATCTTCGACATCAAAAGAATTTCTTTTAAAGAAAAGAACATATTTAGAGAGTTATTTGTCTTACGGATTTTTATGGAACAGCGATGCAGATAATCCACGTCCCCTGTGCTTAGTGTGTGGTGAAACGCTAAGCAATGAAGCCATAGTCCCCAGCAAAGTTAAGAGACATCTTGCTACGAAGCACGCAGGTGTATCCCAGAAACCCGGCTAATATTTTTCAAGGCTATTAGAAAATCAAGAGAAAATATGTAATAGAACGTTGAAGAGATTTACCATAGGTGACGTTGTTCTCGAAGCTTCATTTAAAGTTGCCAAACTGCTCGCCAAGAAATTGACACCTCATACAACTGGAAATGATATCATTATCCCGGCGTGTAAAATTATCGTTGAAACCATACTTGGGCAGTATGAGGGAAATCAAATTTCAAAGGTTCCTCTCACAAACAATACAATTAGCCGTAGAATATCTGAAATGTCATTAAATATAAATGAACAAGTCATAGATAAAATAAAAACTCGTCATAAATTTGTTTACAAATAGATGAAAGTACTGATATTACTGTCAAAAATCAGCTTCTTGGAATCTGTAGATTTATTGACGGTAAATATATCGTGGAGCAGTTTTTGCTTTGCAAAGAGTTGGAAACAACTAGTACCGGCACCGATATTTTCGCTTCCGTCTCTTCCTATCTCAATAACCATGGTCTTTCATGGAACGACTTTTATGGAATATGTACTGTTGGTGCACCATTAAGGACAGGAAAGTATAAAGGATTTACTGCGTGACCTTTACAGGAAAATGGATCGTTGATAATATCTCACTGCTTTCTGCACAGAGAAACACTAGTAGGGAAAAATTTTGGTGAGCGAGCAGTTCGCTAAATTATAAACAGGTTGTGGGAAAATAATAAATTACATTAAATCCACCTTTGAAGTGAGGAGCTCTTGAAAAAAATTTTGAAAAGGATGCACCATATATCTCATTAGTATTACATAACAGAAGTAAGATGGTTATCTCGTGGAAGAGTACTAAACCGTGTTCTCACACTCAAAGAAGAATAAAAGTCTTTTTAGAAAGAGGAAAATGATGCATTTCTAGGTTGCTGCAAAATGATGGTTGGTGTTTACAGCTGTCATATCTGTCAGATATTTTTAGTAAACTAAATGAATTAAATACTTCATTGCAGGGACGACAAGAAACAATAGTTTCTTCAAACAATAAAATGAAAGGTTTCATGAGAAAGATAGCTTCTTGGAAGTATGCA
>JABUQX010021823.1:42500-55000 GCA_015478945.1 Trachelipus rathkii
CCAGAAACCACTAATCCATTAAATGACCCTATCCTCAACATTCAATCATCTACTATTCTCTTCAACAACATCTCCCACAACATATTAAACATATACATCCCCACCCCACATCACAACAATGTCCAAGCAATTACAAACCTAACTTAAATCCTATCAATCCGCTCAACAACCTAATAATAGGAGGCGACTTCAACGCCCATCATATAGCCTGGTACAGGGAACACCTCACAGATAACAGAGGAATTCACATCCTCGATGAACATGATTTCTTAAATATATTAACTTACAAAACCATCCCCACCCAATTCCACCACAAGCTAACCAATCACAAACATCTCCAGGCATCACTTTCTTCTCTCCTTCTCTTTTCAACAAAATAAATGGAACACAGAAATAGATCTCCCATCAGACCACGTCCCAATAATAATCACATACACAACACCAAAAATACTCATCCCCAAAATAGTTACAACTTTCACAAGCTACAAAAAAGGCAAATTGGCTAAAATTCACCCAGTACATAGAAACTCACCTACCCTTAATGGAAATCAACAACTCCCTCTCCCTACACAAGGCCATAGACAAACTCACCAAAGTAATACAAAAAGCCTCCAACCTCTACATACCAAAGGGCCATAGAAAACACTACAACCCCTCATTAACACCTGAAATCTGCAACCTGATAAAACAAAGGAACATCATTAGACATCAAAATATTTATACCCCTGATCTAACTGCTCAAATTAACTCATTAAACACACAAATTTCCAATCTCATCTCTATCCATAAGACAGAAAAATTCAAAAAACACCTAAATAACAACATGGGGAAGCCTGAAGAAAAAAGAACATGGCAGGTAGTGAAGCGTCTCCATAACTCCCAAAACAACCCCCTCCCTCAAACGAAGCATTAAGAGGAAAAAATAACTCTCTCCCCTCCCCCAAACAACACTGCAATATTCTTGCACAACACTACTCCAAAATCTTCAACAAACTCACTCACCCAAATAATAGAAAAATAATACGCAACCTCAAAAAAACAAAATTAGAAATCAATTCCAACCTTCCATTCACTACACTAGAAATTGCCTCACTTATCAAAACCTTAAAAAATTCTCCCGTCTCTGGCCCAGACAACATCTCAAACCTTCACATTACACACTTTGGTTCATCTGCTATCTCATCCATTACAAACACTTTCAACAAGTCTTGGTCCTTCAACTACATCCCTCCACTGTGGAAAAAAGCAATAATCATAATCAAATTAAAATCCAGAAAAGACCCCAACCTCCCCTCTTCATACCGACCCATATCCCTCCTCTCCTCCCTGTGCGAACTAATGGAGAAGATCATTATCACCAAAATCCAGCCACACTTTCACTCCCCAACCCCCCAACATGGCTTTGAAAAATCACGCTCAACCTCAACAGCACTAACAAACATCACAAAACATCATAAACGGCTTAAACAAAAATCTATCCCGCAGAATAATACTACTAACCATTGACATCAGTAAAGGCGGCTCCACACATGCGGAGTTTGTAGAACCCTTTGCCAAACACCCCATATGTGTATGGGCCATTTTTGGCATAGCTTTGCTCATTTACTTGGTTTGCCAAATGCACAAATCTTTTCCATCGCTTGTGGAAAAGATTTGTGTATTTGGCAAACCAAGCATATGAGCAAAGCTTGCCAAAATGACCCATACACATATTGGATGTTTGGCAAAGGGTTCGACAAACTCCTCATGTGTGGAGCCGCCTTAAAGCATTCGACACAGTACCTAAACACATTCTCATCCAAAAAATTCTAAACACCCCCTTCCCTAATTATTATTAAAAATGGCTAGCCAATGTCATATCTGGACGCACCGCACAGGTATCCAGCAAACGCCAGATCTCAAGAACTGTAAAATTGAGAAACGGAGTTCCTCAGGGTGCCATTCTATCCCAGTTCCTTTTCAACCTCTTTACAGCTGACATCCCCACCCCTCAATCTCCCAATTCATACCTTATAACCTATGCAGACGATATAACCATAACCATACCAGACCCTTCTGTATCCACCGCTACTACTCACACTCAGACTTGCCTAAACCAACAAAATGTCAGCCTCTGCCGAGAAATCATCTATAACCCTGATCACCACTGACAGACACCAATCATCATTACACCCACAAGTAACTCTAAATAACTATCATCCCCGTAAACAAAACACCTAAAATTCTCGGTATAACCCTTAACACACACATTACCTTTACACCTCACATCCAAAACATCATAAACACAGCAAATAGAAAACTAAACGTCCTATGAACCTTATTGTGGTTCTCAAGAACCACAATCAACTATGGATCAACAGTCTGGTACCCTCTAATATCATCAACCAACAGAATCAAATTACAAAGTATCCAATATACTGTCCTTAGAATTATCACAGGCTGCCTGAAAACTACTCCAATTCAACACCTACACGAAGAAACAAAAATTCTCCCAATTCAGGATCACCTGGACATGATAGGAACACAATTCTATGCCAGGGCTCTCGACCCAACCCATCCATGCCATAACTACCTACAAGACCACACTATACACCGTTTAAAATCCCCTCCCTCCTCTGCTGCCCTCTATTACGGCCAACTCCTCAGAAACATCCCCCCCCCTCCAAACAACACATCTCTCTCAAAACATATCCACACACACTTTACACAGCAATACCTCAACAATCGCCCACCAAATCACCTTATAAACTCTCGCCCCCCGGAAATATCAGCAACACAGAATACTCTCCCACGAGAGATGCAAATCTCACTATCTAGATTGAGATCTGGGCATCACCCAGACCTCCAGGAATACAGGCACAGGTTTCAACTCCAAGACGCAACCTCTCCACTCTGTCGAAGATGCCTAATAAAGGCAGAAACAACCGATCACCTCCTTTTAAGATGTCCCCTACTCACCCCCTACAGAACACTCCATCAGATATCCTCCCTGAGAGACCTGTGGCTTCTCCCGGTGGAGGTCGCTGGGTTTCTGGAGATGACACGGACCCCCCAAATAAGAGGGCCCAGGGGCAATGAAAATATATATATATATATATTATATATATATTTTTTAATGAATACAATATATGTATATATATATATATATTATATATATATAGTATATATATATATATATATATATATATATATATATATATATATATATATTATGCTCCCTCTTACTGTGTGTCATCTTCAATTTTCAGTCAAAGGCGAATGTTGTGCTTATGTGCTTAATTAGGTTGTTTGTTGTCTATCTCTAATTTGAAGCCTTTAGAATTTTCCACGTTGTGATTCAAATTCTCTTGAAAATTTGGGACAAAAATCATTTGTTTTGTTGTTTTATCTCATAACTTTACTGACTTTCCTAAACTCATCAACTATCTAAATCCAAAATGTAAACTTGTCTTCCATTTTTCTCTATCTAAAGAAACCTTAAAGAGGTGGTACAATTCCTTTGACCCTCTGACCTTATTTGACCTAAACCTAACATTCTTGACTTAATCCTTCAATCCTTTTTCTTATAAGGTTAAAAAACTTTCCGACTCTCAATGTTTGATCCAGTTTCCTTTTTTCTGTACCCTGTTCTATCTTTTCAAGTTTTCCTTAAGAAAGAGATCCTATTATTGATCGAGAAGAAACGTTTTGACAATTCGATAAAGGCATAATTTTCCATATTTGACAAGATTTGCTAATTTTCCAAAATCTGATTTCTTCATAATGATTTCTCTATCTATAGTATTATGAAATGCATAATCCATGATTGCGAAATTTCCTGACCTTGGAAATTACATCGCCAACTTAAAATTACTGGTTTTGGGCAAATGAGAAACTTTGCTACAACCAAAATGAACCCCAGTTATACTTTGGTATACAATAATTGGACCGAATTGCCCCATTAAAGGTGAAATATGGCTGGCTTCTATTATTCTTTTTTCTATACCTCACTCCTAATTCATCTTAAATAAAATTCCTTTTCAAGGTATATATCTTATTGTATAAATTTGAGCCGTAATTTAACAAGTAATTAATTCACCCATTATATTGGCCAATTGTCCTCACCTTCTCTAAACTGGATGATTTTAATTGACGACGAATATTCTTTGAACATCCCTTTCTTTCCACCATATCAATATTACTGGCAAAGCCCTTTTCTCTTTTTTGATTGTTCCCCATCTAGTACAGTCTCAAATTTTCCCCGGATTTGGCAACTCACGTGGAATTATAAGTTGCTGCCTCCTCGACTTTCTACGTCTTGTTTGAGGAGGAGCCATTTGGTTAAATTTCCTAGTTGTCCTTAAGATTGATGAAGTCTATTTGCATTCTCAGGCTCACAGGATCAAGTGTAAATTTGGAGATGATAATTACACCTGTAATAAATATGTAACATGTATTCGTTAATTATTATAATTCATCATTATTGTTGGATAAGCAAGCACATTGTCATTCTGACAATATGGTCACTGCTCATAGACAGCTCTTCAATTTAGCAAAGTGTGTCTTTGATTTCAAGTAAAGACCCTTTTGTGGAATGACACCTCCTGCAGGGCAGTCATTGGGGAACAAGATAAGACTTTCAACTCCTGACGAAAGTTTCCATCAGTAACAAATGAACTTAATTATCAGAGATTATTTGCCATCTTAACAATGAGTATCGGACAAACTAGATACAAAGCTTGGAGGTGGATGAGGGAGCAACTGTTTTTCTCTACTTAAACTGGAAAGGCGTGGAATTTGGCGCATTAAATGTCAAGTAAACGTGTTCCTCAGATTTTTCCTCTTGTCTTTGATGGACAATTTCTGATGGATTATTTCAGAAAATCTGGACTCCTTGTTCGTCATTCTCACAGGTCATTCAGCATCCCCAATCCTCTTAGAAGTAGGACTAATATTGTTGATGCTTTTGTCAAAGATCAAATTGCATACTTTCTTTTTCTTCTACAACTTGTGAAATGGAAGATGTCATGAAACTCTTTCCCATAACAAAGTAGAAGGCCCAGATTTCACATCCAATAGATCGATTTTCAACCCAAATATTTTCACAAAGAACACTTTGCTCTCCATTTATAATGAGAGCTGCTGAACTATCCATTTTCCTCACTCAAGAAAAATACTCTTCCCTTGCTAAAGGGGAACAAAGACCCGGGAGACTCCACTTCATACAGAGATATTCAGCTTTATCTAAAACAGTAGAAACAATGTTTAGTGATAAGTTTTAATCGTTTCTGAAATCAATTCCTGTTTGAATTCTTATCAATATGGTTTCAGAGAAAAGAGAGGCACTATGGATTTCCTTTACCATTATTTGGCAGCTCCCGTTATTATTAGTTTTGCATTTTATAGTTTAGAAACTACTGATAAAATTGTAAAACTGTAAATATACCACCAAGAAATAATTAATAATAATAATGTAGTAATTTATGCTTTCTTTAAATTACAAGTTTGCATTAATAATTTCTGACCATGAAAATAATTAGATAATAATCAGATTATCCCAAAAATTGACGACAGTCAAACATACTAAACACGAGTAATGCGACGCTTTATATTCATTCAAATAAGTCAATTGGAAATACAATTTATTATCTAAATCTATTCCTGTCCGTTTCATGTATTCAGATTCCTCTATTGACCTGGGTTATGTTATAGGACATTCATCCTAATCTGCATCAAACTTGTATACTAAAACAATTTTTTTTTTTTTTTTTTAGTTTTTTTTTTGCAAGTCTCCCAAAAAGAAGGAGGTATGTGACTGGAGAGTTCAGAGGAACATTTATCATTGTAGTACCGACAGTATAAAGAAATTGACAAGTAGTAGCGGAAGTAAAAGGTTAAAGAAACTATAGTAAGAGGAAAGAGTTGATAAGACGAAAGATCTTAGATTTCACATTTCAAGGAGAGCTCTGTGAGTAAAACTGCTCCAGATTTGTGAGGCATACTTCATGAGGGGCGAATGACACAATTATAAAGAGCAAACAAAAATTGTCATCCTTTCAAGAAAGATCTCGAGAAAAATCAATACCAAGAATACTAAGGATAAACAAACGCGTGAGTTTTATGTTTTCAAAGATGTCATTGCTACACGAAAAAGAATATTTCGAGTAGAACGGTGAGGGAGATAAGTTTTTGAGGCATTGAAATAATAAAGTTTTATCTGCCCCGATTAGAAATACGAAAAAGATCAGAGGTAGTTGCTCAATGACCACCCTCCTAGCATGAGATATATGCAAATGACTGAGACTTCTATCAAAATGAAAGAAGCAATGATTTGTGAAGTCTTTCATATAGGAGTGAATAGTTGATAAAGTGATAGAGAAAGTGTCATTAGTGAAAAGTAGAAATTGAGTTGAGGATAGGACAGAACCCTGAATAACACTACTATTAAAAAATTAAAGGTTAAACACACCCATGTGCAACAACTGCTACAGAACGACCCCCAAAGGGTAATTGGAACCATGTGAAGCAACTGCTACAGAGCGACAAGAGGGGAAATCTGTGAGAAGGTCACAGAAAGATGGATAAATATCGAAAGAGGGGAAGTTTAATGCCTAACTCTATCGAATGTTAAAGATATGTCAAGCGCTATAGCAAAAGATTCCCCGAGATGCAGAGGAGCAGCAAGTAGTTCAAAAATTAGAGAAAAGGGAAATATGATGATCAGAAGAATGTTCCTTAAGGAAGTCATTTTGACGATGAGGAGTAGGATTAAATTATAGATATTTCCAAATCTTCACATTAATCATAGATTCAAAAACATTTTTAAAGCACAGAGACAAAGCTAATAGAAACAATAGTTAGAGGGGTTCAATGGGTCTCTCTTTTTCTGTAGAGGTTGAATGTGCAGATACTTTGAGCAAGAAGGATAGGTTGCAGTTGATAGGCATAAACGAGATAGTTTACAAGAGCAGAGAGGGAACAAACTCGGAAGCACAAGTTTTAAGAACAACAGGTGGGATACCGTCAAGACCATACTCCTTCTTAGTGTTAAACTCGGAGTGTACAGAATTTACGGCTTTAGAAGAAATTAAAATATTACAATAACCAAGAAAATAAGTAGAATTAAAGTTAAAAGGAAATAAAATCGTCTCTATGCTACCTGGTAACTCCTAGGGACTCCTCACGCTGATGCAATAATCATTCTAAGGAGAATAAAAGAAGTGTTATCCTTAATCCGATCATTTTGTCTTTACCGAATTGTCAAAAACGTTTCTTCGCGGCCATTAGTAGGAGGTTTTTCTTGAGGAAGGCTCGGAAAAACAGAACAGGATACAAAGGAAAGGCAATCTGGATGAACCTTTGAAAGTCGCAAAGATTTTTAACCTTATAAGAAAGAGGATTGAAGGTTTAGGAGGTCAAGAATATCAGATTTATTTCAAATAAAGTCAGAGGATCAAAGGAATTTTACCACCTACTTAAGGTTTCTTTGGATAGAGAAAAATGGAAGACGAGTTTACCGGTTGTATTTAGAGAAATAGAAGGAAGACATTGGAGATTCTAAATATTGACATCACCCAAAACGATAATATCAGAGGTTCAAGGAATTGTACCATATGATCTTTAAGGTTGTTTTGGATAGAGAATTGAAAATGAAGTTTACCAGCTGTATCTTGAAAACTTGCAAGAAGACATTGGAGGTGGTAAACATTGAAATTCCCTAAAAACAAAATTTCAGAGAAAGAGAATTTGGGATTTAGATAGTCGATGAGTCTAGAAAATTCAGTAAAGTTATGATAAAACAACATAGCAAACGATTTTAGTACCAGATTTTCAAGAGAATTTGAGCCATAACGTGGAAAATTCTGAAGATTTCAAATTAGAAAGATAAGAACAAACAACGTAATTGTGTTCATAAGCACAACATTGGCCTTTGGCTGTGAAAATTGAAGATGTAACACACAGTAAGAGTATATATATATATATATATATATATATATAATATATATATATTTGCGTTTTAGCTATATGTATATATATATATATATATATATATATTATATATATATATATATATATATATATATATATATATTTATTAATATATATATATATATTATATATATATATATTAGTTAAATAAAGATTTTATAAATATAAAATACACATATATATATATATATAAATATATATAATATATATATATATATATATATATATATATATTTGCGGTGGCGCTGCATGTGGCATGATCGTCTTTGTGAACTGATGAATTAAAATTGGAATCGGGATCGATGTTCCTAAGCAGTTGGATTCGAAACTTAAATCGGAATCCGAATTCCAAATTAGTAAAATTCAGAATCGGACCCGTGGTCGGATTATTTTGTAACCAATTTCCGTAGGCCTGACCAACAGTAATAATAACCTAATTATTTGCATAGCGGTCAAATTAAAATATTATTGTCATCTTTAAACACTTGTTGACTTCTTTTCTGATTCCGTGTTTTTGGTTCCTCACATAAGCATATCATGTGTTTTGTATGTGTTGTGAGTTCTTTTGTAAAATAAGATATGTTTATTATAAGCAACAACGGCAATAAAGCAAAGTTACTCATTTGTGTTTTACACTATTATTTGAATTGAATTATTTGAGATGGCGATTTGTTTTAATGCATTTTCTTTTTTATTCTTCCGATAGGCAAAAATCCACAAATAAACTATATTTCACAAATCTAGATTTTTTCATAGATCATTTATATGAAAAAAACTAGTCGATTGGTTGGTTGGCCTACTGTGAGGCAATTACAATAGTAGTAAGGCAACTTATCCTCTAATTTTCTCATAGAACATTTACCAGCTTTTCTTTTCTACATGCACTATAAATTACTCTTCTGGTAAAATATGCAAATTCATCGTAATATAATTAATTCTATACTCAAATCATGAAAGTATTATTATCAGAAAGGTTAAAAAAAAAACTACTGATAAAGTGATACTAATTGTTATTTTCAAATCAATTTTAAAACATTTTTAAAATTCTTGTGACACAAATTACATAAAATCTTCACCTTTTTTGATAAATTATGTGAAATAAAATTTAAACCAAAAAAAAAAAGAAAAAGAAAATAATAATACATTTTATATATTCAAAATCAACAATCGTTAATATTCCTACTAATTCTTTGCCTTTAATTGTGAACTTATTAAAATCTTCTTAAAACGTTTGCTCTGTTGGTCGAATAATAACCTCATTAATCTGAAAAGTAATATATATTAATGAAGAAAATGGCGGTTGCAAAATTGTAAATCAGAAATTATAATATATATATATAATAAAAATATTATATATATATATAAAAAAATATATATAAAAAAATATATAATATATATATATATATATATATATATATATATATATATATATATATATATATATATATATATATATAACACTCCTTCTGGAAAGGCTCATCTATTTGGTCTCCATTTTTCATCTAATTCCACCCTGGAAGATCCTGGCAACCTCATTCCGCTCCTTCCCCTCTGAGGTATCCCATTCCTCTACCTGTCATTACCTATGAATCGGGTGCATGGGATTTAGAGTTCAATGAATTAGAGGAAGGCCAGCGGGTTTTTTGAGGGAAGTGTGCTTCTGAGTTGACGCCTGTCCTCTTTCAACTACTTCTTATGCCTTAATACTAATACTTTTCCTCAGGGCTGGAAATCGCTTCTATTCAGCTGATCCCGAATATAGGGGCACCCGCCTTCTGATCTTTCTTGAGTTTCCCCTATTGCTTACACCTGTGTTCTGCTTAAAATTTTTGAAACTATCATTACTCTCATTTCCTGAGTCATCTGGAATCTCATTCCCTTCTTTCGGATCTTTCAGTATGGCTGATCGACGTTCGAGCGTCAACTGGTAATGGTATACTTTCATCTCATCGATCTATGTCTTCTGCCCTAGGGACTACGGGAGTCGTGTGTGTGGCACTGACATATCTAAGGCTTTCGACCGGGTTTTTATTTTTAATCTGGGGGTTGAAAAAGGGCCGGGGGGTTTTTTTCCCCAACTTTACTTTTTTTTTTTTTCACTCTCTAACTGCCTTCCTTTGGATTTCCTCCTTCTCTTTGCTCACTCTTGTCTAGTTTTCTTTCAGATCGTTTTATTTCAGCTCTTGTTGATGAAGCGTCCTCTTCCTCCTTTCTTATTAATTGTGGTGTTCCTCAAGGTTCTGTTCTACCTCGCAACTTTATTCTTACTTTTCATCAACGATCTTAGTTGCACTTCTAACTTTGTTAACTCTTATTCCGATGATTCAACTCTTCATTCTTCCACTCATTTCAAATCTGCCCCTCTTTTGCATCTAGAGTTGCCTCTCGTCTACAGCTCTCAGATTTAATCCTTGTCGATCTGGTCGGGATTTCTCAGTGTGGTAGCCGCAATCTTGCGAAGTTCAACTCTTTAAAAAGTTAACTTCTTTAATATCCCCCTCTCAAAAACACCTCCAAACCTTCCTATCTCCTTCGACGTCTCTAACCTCTCACCTGTTAACAACTGGACTTGGACTTGGACTTGAACTTGGACTTGGATTTGAACTTGGACTTGGACTTAGATTTGGACTTGGACTGAACATAAATAGTGAATTGTCTTGGAGACCCCAAATCACTTCGGTTGCTAAAGCGGCCTCTAAGAAGCTGGGAATTCTGTTCAGATTGAGTGAATATTTTTCTTCTGCTCAGTTACTGCAATTATATAAGAGTCTTATCCGCCCCTGTATAGAGTACTGTTCTCACATTTGGGGTGGTTGCGGTGCCACTCTTCTTTTAGATAAGGTTGTAGCTAAGGTTAAGAGACTTATTAACTGTCCCCTTCTTTCTGACTCTCTTGACCTTATGTCAATGCAACGTGACATTGGCGCACTTTCTCATTTCCACAGGTATTACAACTGCAGGTGCTATAGGGAATTGACCTCACGCATTCCTCCACCACTGCGTAGCCCTCGTAACACAAGAGATGCATTACTTTCACATGAATATTTGTGAATATCGGAGACTCAAGGCTCGTTCGTTGTGGTGCCTCCTACTTTCCAGCCACTTCTGTTTTGTGAAGCTCCTTGCCTTCATCTTCTTCCTGCTGTATTCAATCTCCCTTTCTATAAGGCTCCGTCTTCAACCACCTTAAAAAATTGCGTTAGGCAAGGATTTGGGTGGGTTTTACTTTTAGTCTGTTTTATTATGTCTTGTTCTTGTTATTTTGACCCCTCCTAGAAAAGGGCCCTACCAGTAAGTGGTGGCATCATATATTTATATATATATATATATATATATATATATATATATATATATATATATATATATATATATATATATATATATATATAATATATATATATATTGAGTTTGTGTACAGGACCCACTACGTCCACAGAGAAGCGGCCACACTGGTAATAATCAACTCAATGAGTGGCGCCCAGGCTTCTATACATATTATTATATGCCCAAAAAATTTGGAATGAAGAAACGAAAATTCAGTCAAAACAAATAAAAACTAAAGAATATTATGCTCGTACATTCACATAGTCCTATATTACATAACCAAAATCCTATGTATAGCGAATATTCAGTTCTTGGAAGATAACAGAAAATAGAATTACTGTTAAAAATGGAGGATTCAGATAAAATATTGGATAAACTTTTTAGAAGGCGTTTATGGACCATAAAGTAGGAAAATGACGAAGGTGAATGGGGTCAGTGAGGACAATCAATGAAGATATGGTAACAAGATTGCGGGTATGTCTCGAGGGCAAACATTAAATTGCAGATGGAGGAAGGGCACCCGTGACATATAGTGGCTGTGATCGATATTGTTGTGGAAAATACGGAGGGCAGGTATGACCTCGTGTAGCGCTTTCGTCGGTGAGAGGAAGACCACTCACCAATGTTCGACTTTATATTTCTATGTTTTGCCCCTCGCTGATCACTCGTCCAGCACTCTTACAAACAAGACCAAAAGCATTGTCAGAGAGCAGAATAATAATCAGTTGATGGGAGTCAACCTTGTCGAATGGCATTCGGGAGGTACCTAGAACAGCTCCAAAAAGAATATTCTGTCATTTTGGCCTCTCTGTCAGAGATTTCGTTGCCAGTAATCCTTACATGAGAGGGGCCCAACATGATATGATTTGTTTCTTACGAAAGTGGAGCAGCCGAATAAATTGTTGTTCAGCGAATACCATTGTGTTTTTAGAACAATAGGCTTTAAGCGCTTGGAGAGCGCTGAGCGCATTTGAATGTGAAACTCCCAAACGAGGAGGTATTTGACAAGAAAGTTCAGAGGAGCAGTGTCCATTGTAGTAGCGGTAGTATGAGGAAAGCGATGCAAAAATTCGACGGCTAGAAAAAGAGTAGAGAGAGTTAGTGAGAGTGGGGGAGTTAACAAGACGAATAGGCTAGGACTGAACCTTATCAAGAAGAACAGTATGTATCAACACACACCATATATAGATGATGCATACTCAAACACG
>JABUQX010021823.1:57500-75678 GCA_015478945.1 Trachelipus rathkii
TTTTTTTTCTTTTTTTTTCCTTCTAGTTTGTCGATCATCACCTCCTCCTCCTCTAGACAATATTTACTCTTACCGAAATTCAGTTGTTTGAATTTTCTGATAGCAAACCACACTCCGTTCCCTCTTACTGTATCTACCCACAATTTTCAGCTAAAGGTCGTCGTTATGCATAATATGCAACAACGTTCTAGTTTACGTGTCTCTGATTTAGAGTCTTGTAAACTTTTAACCTATGGTTTAGGCTCTCTTTCCTATCTACATTTAATTTCATCTTTTTTGAATATCTGTCACTTAGCTCAGCGGAATATCCTACCGTCATTTTTGGTGATTTCATTGTCCACCAAAATCAATTTCTTTCCTCGAATCTCAATATACTACTTGTGAACTCTCCTACAATATCGTTAAAGCGTGTCAACATTAAATTGAAAATTTAATATTTCAAATTATGCACGAAGCGATATTTCTGGACATTTTTGGCAACCTTTTTTTCAGGTCGGATTTTGATGGATCAAAAGCTAAAAGAATGAAGTCTCCCAATCATATCCAAATGTACAATCAGACTAAAAGTCGGGTTTGGAGATAAATTATCCTCATTTCCAACTTGTGAAAAAAAAATTACTCATTTTTTTTTATCCGATCGTGATAAAATATACATTGAAAAAAGATCTCGTTCAGTCATTTCGAAATTTGTAATAAAATTGACATTACGAGTATGAATAGAACAAAGGTTATCTTCATTTCCAACTTTATCATATGACCTCTTTCAAATCCTAAGTTGGTTTTTGGTTAAACTATATTTGAAATTGAACAATGACTGTCTAATCTAGAAAGAATTTTAGAAAGAACTCAAAGGATATGAAAGAAGTCATTTGAAAAAGGTGGAAATAGAAATGGATTTTGTTCTATTCAACATATTGACATTTTAATTGCAAATTTGAAATGATTGGATCCAAATTTTTCTTTTAAGGTTTTGAATAAAAAAAAATTTCTTAGGATTAAATTTTTATCAAAAGTTGGATATGAAGATGTTTTTTTTTCTACTTAATCAATTTGGAAATGGTTGAGCTTGTTTTTTCAATTGATTTTCGTTCCAACAAAATCCGTTCTGGAATAAAATTGTTATAAAAATATCCGAAAATAACATCTAGTCCTCAGTATGAAATAATATTAAATTTTCAATTTAATGTCCGAATGGGTAAACACTAAACAACCTTTAATTAAGCTGATATTTCGAATCACAGGTTGGATGATTATTCTGAATAAATTTAGTGGGTGTACGTTAAAATTTTTAAGGTTGTTAAAATAAAGGACACCCTAATATATATATATATATATATATATATATAATAATATATATATATATATATATATATATATATATTATATATATATATATATATATATATATATATATATATATATATATATATATATATATATATAGTGTGATTTTATATTTTTTATCTTGAAAAAAAATAAACAACGAAAAAGATTATACTGAAGAAAATGTATTTAAATTAAATATTAATATTTTATTTTCGAAAATAATTTAATTGAATGTAAAATATTTATATTTAGTTTAAACAAACATTTCTCTCACTATAGGATTGAAATTTGAAGAAATAGAATAGATCTCGTAGTTGTTCAAATGTATAATGTCAGAGAGATATTTACAAATATAAGGTCCAAAGTGGATCATGTAGCTACTCAGATATATCAATTATAAGGTTCAAAGTGGATCACGTAGCTGTTCAAATGTATAATGCCGGAGAGAGATC
Organism: Trachelipus rathkii; assembly: GCA_015478945.1. Taxonomy (NCBI): domain Eukaryota; kingdom Metazoa; phylum Arthropoda; class Malacostraca; order Isopoda; family Trachelipodidae; genus Trachelipus; species Trachelipus rathkii. Next base: position 59,279 of record JABUQX010021823.1, read on the forward strand.
TACAATTAACTTGGTCCAAAGTTAATCGAAAAAAGAAGAGAGAGAATATCTTTCCCGAGAGAAGGTGTATAATAAGCTGAAAAGAATGCTTAGGAGGAAGTGGAAACAATGAAGCAAGCACAAGATACTTAAATAAGAGACAAGAGTTTAAAAGTAATGAAAACGAGGTGAAAGAATGTGAGAAATTAGGATAAACTTATAAACTATTTTTCGGATGGATTTTATATTATAATAAAGAAGACTCAACATTGCCAGATTGAAAAAAAAATTGCCAAATGGCTGTAATGTCTTAAATTAAAAATGTTTATTATTATTATTATTATTATTATTATTATTATTATTATTATTATTATTATTATTATTATTATTATTATTATTATTATTATTATTATTATTATTATTATTATTATTATTATTATTATTATTATTATTATTATTATTATTATTATTATTATTATTATTATTATTATTATTATTATTATTATTATTATTATTATTTACCTATTAATATTAATGACATGACCATCGTCAACTCCCCTTTCTCTCATAGATTGAATTGCCAGCTGAGAGCAAAGGCATAAAGCAATAACGTTGACATTTGTCTGTTCGTGCATTTCTTCAATAGTTGAATCTAAGAAAGCAAAAAAAAAAAAAAAAAAAAAAAAAAAAAAAATTATATCTGTAATGTAAATTTAAAAATTTTAAAAAAGTTCTTAAGGATTTGAGGTTTAATATTGATCTTAACATAATATTTTAAATCAAATTCCACCAATTTTATTGATTTATCTTCATATGAATTGCTTAAATAGATAAGCAATATGCTTATGTGTTTGTTAAACCATATTTAATTAGCTATAAATGTTTTGAATAACAAATAAACAATGATATTTAAACCAAAATTTTACCTAATATTCCTTTGCCGTTTGACAATCCTGCGTTATTGATACAAATATCAACACCTCCAAATTCCTTTTTAATTGTGTCAAACACGTTGCGGATATCTTCTTCCTTTGTAAGGTCACATTTTAGAGGATAAAGAGAGCCCTTGGCACCCTTAAGGTTTCCTGAAAGAGACTGACCGACAGAAGTACCATTAAAACATTATTGTAAATGTATCAAATTCATATATTTAAATAAAGTCTAATTTTAGTATTCTACAAAACAATATTTAAATTTTGACTTAAAAATAAATGGATGAAAAATGTTACCTTTATTTTGTCTACTCCTCTGGCAACTCCAACAACTTTCATTCCACTACGAACGAGAGAGTCACATATTGCAGCACCTATTCCTGAACTCGCTCCGGTTACCAGGGCCACACGTCCTACCCATCTTTCCATATCTGATAACAAAATTTTATATGTAAATAGAAAAGAAAAAGATGCTGCTTTTCAAAATCAAACTGAAAATTAATCACAGTATATTAATAATATTTAAATTCAAAATCTTAAAAATAATATCATCAAACAACTTTTTGCTTTGATTAATTAACGATGAAAGATAAAAAGAAAAATATTTCTGAGCTAAATTTTGCCTAATTAAGTAACTTTACTCTAATTTATATTTTTTTATTTTTCATCCGAGTTTTCAAAAGAAATGTCTCGTTAAACTATTTATAATTCTGAAATATAAATTGAAATTGGTTTAACAGAATAAAGTTTCAATTTTTATCTACTATCGTTCAAACCTGGAAAACTACTTATTGAGAAAAGATAATTGAAATTTAAGAAGGGAATGTCAATCTATGTAGACTAAGTTTAGAAAAATTCGTTTGATTCGAATTTTGATATTTTGATTCGTTACAATTTGCTATATTTTCAAAGTTGAAATTTGAATTTCATAAAAAGTAGAAACTTTAAGATTTTAGGAATACATACTCCTAATTTATATGGCTTTTGAATTCAAATCCATTTGTATTATTATACTTTACCACTTTGGGGTCTATATTTTCTTAGGATTATTATGTTGAAGTGTACCTAATTTCAAAAATGATTGAAAGGTATGCTCGAAATCTGCATCTAAACTTTCATATCAGAACAACGTAAGACAATCTCAGTTCTGAAAGCATAGATTTAATTTGTTTATTACATTTTTTTAATTTTAAATTCCAATAAGATTATATCAAATTTGTAGAATAAAATTTCGTATTCAGATGTTTTTTATCAGTTCATTGTATAATACAATGACGATATTTTGCTAATTTTCAAAATCATTTGGAAAAGAGTAGCTTACTAAAATTAAAAAAAGTCATTTGAAAAGTTTCTGAAAAAGCCAATTTCTTTTCTATCATTTCAATTTGCCAATTCAATGCAACACATATATTTTTGTCAAATACTGAAAAACCGTTAAAAACTCAATTTTAAGAATTTACCAATAATTTCAAATGTTGAAAAATTTAGGAAATCGTACTTTTAAGAGTTCTTAAATTTGTAATGTGGAAATTTAAGAAAAGAGTAATTTAGAAGTTAATTTTTTATAAACAGGCTTGTAAGCACTAATTTCGATGTTGGACGCATTAAGCAAACGTACATGGACATGCATACAAATCTACGTCAATTAAACACTAAAACTATTAATAAATTCGCTTTTCTGCTTTTTGAAATTGCATTTCAATGAAACACATTATTTTTTCAAATGCTGAAAATACCGTTAAAAACTCAATTTTAAGAATTTAACAAATAATTTCAAATGTTGAAATTAGGGAAAAAATCGTCTATTTAGAGTTTCGAACAGGTGTAAATTATAAAAGAAAAAGCGGAGTAGTAGAAGTTAAAATTTTTATTAAAACAGGTTCACAAACTAATGAAATATATGGCATATGAAAACATAAATATTGAATTTCATTAAAACGTTCAGAATAAGAACCTGAACCTAACAATTATTTTCTGCTTTTTGAAATTGCATTTCAATGAAACACATTACTTTTTCAAATGCTGAAAATACCGTTAAAAACTCAATTTTAAGAATTACAAAATAATTTCAAATGTTGAAATTTAGGAAAAATCGTACTTTTAAGAGTTCTAAATTTGTAATGTGAAAATTTAAGAAAAAGCGTAATTTTAGAAGTTAAAATTTTTTATTAAAACAGGTTTTCACAAGTAATGAAATATTTGGTATATAAAAACAAATATTGAAATTTCATTAAAAAACGTCAATTTAAGACACCTAAACTATTAATAAATTCGCTTTTCTGCTTTTTGAAATTGCATTTCAATGAACACAGTTCTAGGAATGCTGAAAGCAAACATTAAAACTCAATTTTAAGAATTACAAAAATAATTTCAAATGTTGAAATTTAGGAAAAATCGTACTTTTAAGAGTTCTAAATTTGTAATGTGAAAATTTAAGAAAAAGCGTAATTTTAGAAGTTAAATTTTTCTATTAAAACAGCTTTTCAATACTAATGAAATAATTGGTATATGAGAATCAAAATACATTGAATTTCAATTTCAACTTCCCTTCATACCCTAAAGTAGAAATACCATTACTGCCAAAAAAATTGCAATTTCAATGAAACACATTATTTTTTCAAATGCTGAAAATACCGTTAAAAACTCAATTTTAAGATTTACCAAATAATTTCAAATGTTGAAATTTAGGAAAAATCGTACTTTTAAGAGTTCTAAATTTGTAATGTGAAAATTTAAGAAAGAGCGTATTTTAGAAGTTAAAAATGTTATTAAAATTGCTTTTCACAATAATGAAATATATTGGCTATAAAACAAATACGTGAAAATTTCATTAAAAACGAACGTCAATTAAGAACCTGAACTTAAAAATTCAGCTTTTCTGCTTTTGAAATAGCATTCAATGAAAACATCTCTTTTTTAAATGCTGAAAATACCGTTAAAAACTCAATTTTAAGAGGTACCAGAAAGTAATTTCAAATGTTGAATTAACCTAGATATTTTATTTTAAGAGTTCTTAATTGAAGGTGCTAATATTTTGCAGATTATAATTACGAAAAAATGAATTTTTTATTAAAACAGGTTTTTACAACTTAATGAAATATTTGGTATACTAAAACAAATACTTTAAATTTTCATAAAAAAACGTCAATTTAAACACCTAAAACTTTATTAACAAATTCGGTTTTCTGTGTTTTTGAATTGCATTCCAAACTATTACATTAATATTTCAAAATGCTGAAAAAACGCGTTAAAAAAGCTCAATTTTAGTAATACCAAAGTAATTTGAAATCGTCAATGTTATAAAAATCGTTTAGCTTTTAGAGTTCTAAATGGTTAATGTGAAATTGAAGAAAAGCGTAATTTTAGAAGTTAAAATTTTTTAATTAAAACAGGTTTTCAAACTAATGAAATATTTGGTATAAAAAAACAAATATTGAAATTTCATTAAAAAGTCAATTTAAACATACTAAAACTATTAAAAAGTTCACTTTTCAGCTTTTTGAAATTGCATTTCAATGAAACACATTATTTCATTTTCAAATGCTGAAAATACCGTTAAAAACTCAATTTGAAGATTTACCAAATAATTCAAATTTGAAATTAAGGGAAAAATGGTTACTTTTAAGATTCTAAATCTAATGTGAAATTAAGAAAGCGTAAATTTTATAAGCTTAGTAATTTTTTATTAAACAGGTTTTCACAATAATGAAATATTTGGTATATAAAACAAATATTGAACATTCATTAAAAAACGTCAATTTAAGACACCCTTAAAACTATTAAAAATTACTTTTCTGCTTTTTGAAATGGCTTCAATGAAAACACATTTTTTTTTTCAAAGCTGAAGAATACCATTAAAAAACGTCAATTTTAAGATTTACAATAATTCAAATGTTGAAATTGAGGAAAATCGTACTTTTAAAGTTCTAAATTTGTAATGTGAATTTAAGCAAAAGCGTTTAGAAGTTGTAATTTTTTATTAAAACAGGTTTTCACAACTAATGAAATATTTGTTATATAAAAACAAATATTGAAATTTCATTAAAAAACTCATTTAATAACACTAAAACTATTTAACAAATGTCGCTTTTCCTCTTTTTTGAATTGCATCAAATGAACAAATTAGTTACTTCATATCCGTGAAAATACGTAAAAACTCAATTTTGAAAATTAACAAAAATTTTCAAATGTAGGAATAAAGGAAAATCGTACTTTAAGAGTTTCATATTGTGATGTGAACAATTTAGAAAAAGGGCTAATTTTTGAAGGTTAAAATTTTCTTATTTAAAAAAAATTTTACAACTAATGAAATATTTGGTATATAAAAACAAATATTGAAATTTCATTAAAAAACGTCAATTTAAGACACCTAAAACAATTAATAAATTCTCTTTTCTGCTTTTTGAAATTGCATTTCAATGAAACACATTCTATTTTCAAATGCTGAAAATACCGTTAAAAACTCAATTTTAAGATTTACCAAATAATTTCAAATGTTGAAATTTAGGAAAAATCGTACTTTTAAGAGTTCTAAATTTGTAATGTGAAAATTTAAGAAAAAGCGTTATTTTAGAAGAAGTTAAATTTTTTTATTAAAACAGGTTTTCACAACTAATGAAATATTTGGTATATAAAAACAAATATTGAAATTTCATTAAAAAACGTCATTAGAGACACGCTAAATATTACAAATTCGCTTTTCTGCTTTTTGAAATGCATTTCAATGAAAAACACATTTATTTTTTTCAATGCTAAAAATACGTTAAAACTCATTTTAAGAATACCAATAGAATTTTCAATGTTTGAAATTTGGAAAAAGTGCGTAGCATTAAAGTTCTTAAATTTTAATGTGAAATTAAGAAGCGTAATTTTAGAAGTTAAAAATTTTTATTATTTAAAAAGGTTTAAAAATTTAAATAATATTTGGTATATGGAAAACAAATATTGAGAAATTTCATTAGAAAAAGCATCAATTTAAGAACCTAACAGAGGTGTGACAAATTTCGCTGTTTGTGTTTGAACTTGTCAGTTAACTGTACAATAACATTTTAATTTTCAAATGCTGAAATACCGTTAAAAACTCAATTTAAGGAATTACAAAATAATTTCAATGTTGAAATGTAGGAAAAATCGTACTTTAAGAGTTCTAATTTGTAATGTGAAATTTAAGAAAACGTAATATTTAGAAGTTAAATTTTATATAAAACAAGGCTTTCCACAACTAATGAGATTATTTGGATATAAAACAAATATTGAAATTCATTCAAAACGTCAATTGACAAACTCCAAACTGTCACAGATTGACATTTCAGCTTTTGAAATTGCATTTCAATTAACATTATTTTTTTCAAATGCTAAAAATACCGTTAAAACTCATTTTAAGAATTAAAAAATAATAATTTAAAATGTTGAAATTAGGAAAAAATGGACTTTTAAGTCTTCTTATTGATGATGTGAATAAATAATAGGAAACAGTTGTAATTTGGAAGTTAAAATATTTTTATTTAAAACAGGTTTCATAATAATTAATATTTGGCATATTGAAAATAAATATTGAAAATTTCATTAAAAACGTCAATTTAAGACACCTAAAACTATTAATAAATTCGCTTTTCTGCTTTTTGAAATTGCATTTCAATGAAACATTATTTTTTTAAATGCTGAAAATACCGAAAAAAAACTCAATTTTAAGGAATACCCAAATAATTTTTAAAATGTTGAAATTAAGTTAAAACCGGTACTTTTAAGAGTTTCTAAATTTGTAATGTGTGAAAAGTTAGGTCAAAGCGTGCTCTAATCTGAATTTAAATTTTTTATTAAACAGGTTTTCACAACTAATGAAATATTTGGTATATAAAAACAAATATTGAAATTTCATTAAAAAACGTCAATTTAAGACACCTAAAACTATTAATAAATTCTTTTTTCTGCTTTTTGGAATTGCACTTTCGATGCAACACAATATTTTTTCAAATGTGAAAATCCCGGTAAAAACTCATTTTAAGAATTACCAAATAATTTCAAATGTTGAAATTTAGGAAAAATCGTACTTTTAAGAGTTCTAAATTTGTAATGTGAAAATTTAAGAAAAAGCGTAATTTTAGAAGTTAAAATTTTTTATTAAAACAGGTTTTCACAACTAAATAAAAATTTTGTAATTTAAAACACACTATTGAATTATTCAATTAAAAAACGCAATTAAGACCACAAAAAACATAATAAATTCACTTTTCATGCTTTTTGAAATAGCATTTCAATGAAAATACCGTTAAAAACTCAATTTTAAGAATTACCAAATAATTTCAAATGTTGAAATTTAGGAAAAATCGTACTTTTAAGAGTTCTAAATTTGTAATGTGAAAATTTAAGAAAAAGCGTAATTTTAGAAGTTAAATTTTTTTATTAAAACAGCTTTTCACTACTAATGAAATATTTGGTATATAAAAACAAATATTGAAATTTCATTAAAAAACGTCAATTTAAAACACCTAAAACTATTAACAAATTCGCTTTTCTGCTTTTTGAAATTGCATTTCAATGAACAAAATTATTTTTTCATATGCTTTGACATACGTTAAAGACTCTTTTAAGATCTAAGCAAATAATTCAATGTTGAAAATTTAGGAAGAAAATCCGTTACTTTAAATTTTAAGATTTTCGATGTACAAATTTTAAGAAAAAGCGTAATTTTTGAAGTTAAAATTTTTTATTAAAACAGGTTTTCACAACTAATGAATTATTTGGTATATAAAAACAAATATTGAAATTTCATTAAAAAACGTCAATTTAAGACACCTAAAACTATTAACAATTCGCTTTTCTGCTTTTTGAAATTGCATTTCAATGAAACACATTATTTTTTCAAATGCTGAAAATACCGTTAAAAACTCAATTTTAAGAAATACCAAATAATTTCAAATGTTGAAATTTAGGAAAAATCGTACTTTTAAGAGTTCTAAATTTGTAATGTGAAAATTTAAGAAAAAGCGTAATTTTAGAAGTTAAATTTTTTTATTAAAACAGGTTTTCACTACTAATGAAATATTTGGTATATAAAAACAAATATTGAAATTTCATTAAAAAACGTCAATTTAAGAAACCCCTAAATATTAGAAGTTAGCTTTTCTGCTTTTGAAATTGCATCAATAAACATCATTATTTTTTACAAAATGCCTAAATACCGGTTAAAAACTCAATTTAAAGAAATTACACAAAGAGTATATGTTGAATTTAGGAAAAATCGTACATTTAAAAGTTCTAAATCTGCTCAATGGAAAATTTAGAGAAAAAGCCGTAATTTTGTAGAAGTTAGAATTTTTTATTAAATCAGGTTTTCACATCCTAATGAAATATTTGGTAATTGAAAACATATTGAAATTTCATTAAAAAACATCAATTTGAAGACACCTAAATAGTATTAACATTTCGTTTTAATGAAATTTCAATATTTGTTTTTATATACCTTTCAATGAAACACATTATTTTTTCAAATGCTGAAAATCCCGTAAAAAACTCAATTTTAAGAATTACAAAATAATTTCAAATGTTGAAATTTAGGAAAAATCGTACTTTTAAGAGTTCTAAATTTGTAATGTGAAAATTTAAGAAAAAGCGTAATTTTAGAAGTTAAATTTTTTTAAAACAGGTTTTCACAACTAATGAAATATTTGGTATATAAAAACAAATATTGAAATTTCATTAAAAAACGTCAATTTAAGACACCTAAAACTATTAATAATTTCGCTTTCTGTGTTTTGACATTGCTCTTCACAGAAAAACACATTTTAATTCCAGATGCTGGGAAGACCAGTTAAAACTCATTGTAAGAATTACAAAAATTGCAAATGTTGAAAATTAGGAAAATCGTAACTTTAAGAGTTCTAAATTTGTAATGTGAAAATTTAAGAAAAAGCGTAATTTTAGAAGTTAAATTTTTTTATTTAAAACAGCTTTCACTACTAATGAAATATTTGGTATATAAAAGCAAATATTGAAATGTTCATTAAAAAACGTCAATTTGACACGTGGGAAATTTTTAAAATGGTTTGAATGATTTTTTTTTTCCTTTTTAAATTTGAACACAATTATTTTTTCACTTTTTGTAGGCAAATTTTAAAAACTCATTTTAGAATTAACAAAATCATTTTACAGTTGCATCAAGCTATTGTATACATAGCGCTTAAAGACAGCAGTTCGTAATACTTTTAGAACGTGAATTATCTAAATTTGTAAATAGAATCCGCAAAAAAAGTGTTAAAGAAGTAAAGACAAGAACCATAATGAAGAAAGAAGGGGGATTGATGCAGAGATTTACATGAAAGAAATATATATATCATTAAAAATATTAATCCAGGTTTAACTACAATAAAAGGTATGAGACCTGAGTACTTATTACATTCGGCGACATTTTAATGCAAAAAGCACTGATCATAAGAATTGAAATATCACATTCAAAAACAGAGTCCATAATAACACCACTCAATCAATAAGATTAAAACAGATTCTGGGTCTGAATGATTAGCTTATATGACACATTGCATTTTCTAATGAAACATATCTCTATATTCTTCTAAAATGCTGTGAAAATAAGTTAAAAGAAATTATACACACCGATTCGGAAGTGTTAACTACTAGGATATTTTATAGAGAAAGTATTAACCATCACAAATTACTGAAAGGATAAAAATGTATGTATATTAAAAGTAAAAGGTATGAAAAACGTCGTTGGTCGATAGATAATAGAGTTTCTAAATGAAAGTAGAGAATACCTGAGCAGAATATTTCGACATAGAGAAAGACGTAATTTTTATGAAAAGTTTAACTTTATTTATATATGTAGGATTTAAAAAAATAGGTGTCTAACAAGACAATAAATTAAATGAAATGATTGGTGGATGCTATTAAACTAAGTAAAAAATAAACAAAATATAGATAAACGATTGCAACAACTTTATAGAAATAACGCATGCTAATGTTAAAAATAGAAACATAAATAATAGGATATATCCTAAAAGGTGTACGGCTGCTATTAATAGACTTTAATTAACAATGTGTGTGCATTTTCATCTAGCCAAAACACATTATTTATATTCTAAATGCCTAAAAGAAATATCCCTACGCCTTAAAGAACATCCAATTGCTATAAACATATACCATAAATAAAAATAGTTCTTACAGAAATGTAAGAAAATTCATTGTCAGGAGCTTAAATTATGAGATTAGACAAGTCAGAGAACAGGCAAAGAAATGTGTCAAATCTTCGAAAGCTAAAAACGACTAGCCATCATCTTTCTTCTTAAGAACAATTGATTTCACGGAAATTATTTATATAAATATTAAAAATACGATACCCTTATAACTAACTACAGATGATATTGAGTCAACTATGGAAATACTCGATACGAAAACAAACAAATAATTGATGACGGAACGTTGTATATGCTGAGAATATACTGGCATGCGCGGTAAGAATTATGCCTGAATAAACATTTTACCAAGCTATTTAAGTAATAAATTCTTCAAAGATTTAAGAAAGTGCTCTAAAAAAAAAAGAAAAAATTGATTATAAAAATGCCTCTTTTAGCTTAAATATAAAAAATTACAACACAACATGAGTGATTAATCGAGATTTCGTCAATGAAGAAACAACACATGATTATGCCATGAATTATCATTGTCGCTGAAAATACCCATGTATTTATTATAATAACATACCCCATTTCGCAAGAAGATGGTATCATCATACTATCAAATTTATAATTAATAGAGAATCTCTATAACCGATTGCTGTTATTGTATAAGAAGTTTGTAACAATGGTCGAATTTTAATGAGTACAAGAAATCTTAATATAGTGAAAAGAAAAATGTATCAGTTCTGCTTAATGTTAGAAATTAATTTTTTATATAAACATATCCGAACATCTTACCGGGATAAAACCTAATATGGAATTCAGATTGTGTTAATCGTACTCAACTTAATAAAGTTATAAGCTCAATGTTCATAAAACCGAAAGAACAAGTATCAAATTTAAACACCGCTCTACCTATTTAAACTTTCCACAATTCAGACCTAATTCCTGCCCTTTCTCGTGCCTATTATATATGAAATTGAGCAATATTCTACCTACATGTAAAAAAATAACAGAAATTAACTTATTTATCTTGAATAATAGATTATGAAACGAATTAATCCCCAAAGCCCGCCCTGTAATTAAAAAAAATATCTTACCCCATACCATATAAATATAAGCCCACGAGGGTGAACAGAAATTATTTAAGATTAAATGTCTCATATATATGCAAAATTATAAGAGACAAAAAAACCACTCGATAATTCCGATTACATTTTCAAATTTTATAGTGACAATGTCTGTAAAGATTGGTAACAACTTTAATCGCTAAAGTGCGAAATTCGTGAGAAGATATATTCATGACAACCATATTGCTAATCACTTGCACCTAGTATGTTTGAAAAAGTAAAACACCTAAGAGCCAGTACTAAGTGTGTCGAACATACTGAAATGCACCATTTACCTATTAGTATTGCGCGAGTAAGTTATAGTATCTAAAAGTAATATGAACCTAGATGTATTCACAATTAAATAATATCCTCTAATTAAATGAAATGCTCATATAACAATTTTATTGAACCAAACCGCTCTCGTTATGTTCTGCCGAGTTTATGTGTATAAAAATAGAGTCATAAGCTGTACCCACTGCCATTAACTTCTCTTATTATCACAGAATACTCAAGATACTCGCGCTTTTGTAAAAAAAAGTATGCAGCTTCAATTCTGAAAAGAGAAAATGTCCTCAACCCAATAAATGCAAAGATTGTTGAAAAAGATTCTTAGGAAGTTCAAGAATGAAATATAGTATGCTATCTACAGAGTATTCGTAAAAACTCTAATTTCATTGTAGGAACTCTGCTCGCAGAAAAATACTTTTAAGTCATAAACACGCGTGCCTTTTTGATACGATCCATTCGTGCCTTGCTTAATTGGTAAAATCAGGTTCCTTTTCCACCCTGGTTACTAGCATATTTGCATCGAACAAAGTTATATTGGTATAAGTAGATGTACAATCAAACATATATGTTGGATAATAAGTTCTGACCATTAAATTTTAACCAGTTCTAATTCAAGAAGACAAGTCTAAAAACATAGATCAACCCACAATGTTCTCTTTGTTCCGTGCTTTTCTGATTGAATAGCGATGTCCGATATGAACTAACGTATTATTCATTATGATTATAGATCAAAGTGCCTAAAAAAAATTTACACCCTGCTTAACCTGAAAAAACATATGATTTTTAAGAGAATACAAATAAATATAATTTCATGTTTAAGAAAATTTAAAAGCGTAGAATCGTCAAATTATTATAATGTTCCTTTCACAACAATGAAAAGTTTTTCGTAATGTATGTGTATTCTGAAGGAGTATAAGCAAAGCTAATCGTGTCCTAAGAAAAGAAGTTAAGAGAGAAATCTCTGTGTATAACTATAAACAAGACAGTGCGAAAAGCATCTTCCTGGAGTTGTTATACATTATAGAGTTAATTTATAGATATATATATATATATAATATATATTATATATATAATATATTATATATATAATAAATATTATTAAATATATAATATATATAATATATAATAATAGATTATATATATATATATATATAGATATTATATAAGAATATATATATAAATATATATATATTATAATATAATATATAGTATAATATAATAAAAACTCGGCGAAAAAATTGCTCTGATTATACATATATAAATATTTTATATAATAAATTATATAATATTATATATATATGAAATATAATTATATTAAGAATATATATAATATATATATATAATATATATATTATATATATATATATATATATAATATATATATATATAATATAGTTTTGAGCAGGTTCATGCCTAGTTGACCAGCTAGCAGTTCACTTGGATTGGCCTATTCACAGTCAGTCTATTGGCTTTCGAGTCCACTCAATCTATGTTGATATTTGACTGGAGTCACACTCATCATTATTAAGATTTCTCGTGACATTAATGTGGTGCACACCTAGCTACAATGCTACTATCCGACAATCCTTCCAGGCCGGAGTTGTAGTCAGGATGGAGATATCGGTAAATCCAAATTCGGTAAAAAATATCGATATTTTGGAATCGATACATTACATTTATTTTCCCACTTGTGTTCCTTAGGGTAAGTTGCCACCCCTTCGAAGAAGGTGCGCCAGACGGTATGCAAGCCAAACCGTCGTACGTGTTCCCCCCTTAAGTTTAGCCCCCTTTGGGGTGGCCCCCCTTTCGATGCTTGGCATCGATTATTTTGGTATCGATACCAATATTTTGTTCGATGATGTTGAACCTTTCATAAAGGTTCGTGAGAGATTAAGTGGGATTAAATCGAGCTCATGCAGGAACCTGCTAGGTACCGTCCAACTTGATCATGTAGGCATCTCTCCTAACTTGAGCTCAGTTATAGTATCTTGTCCATCTTGACGCGAGTATGTACTGTCCTTACACTCGAGTTCACACACAACACACACACCACACACACCACAACACACACACACACACACAACACACCCTCTCTCTATTTTAACACGATAAATATTAATAATATATATAATATATATATATATAATATATTAAAATATATATATTAATAATATATATTATATATAATAAATATATATATATATATATATAATATATAATATATATATATATAATCGATTATTGGTCATTATTTCCTTCGAATGTTAATGATTGGTCCCGCATTCCCGTTCCCGTCCCAACCCTTACACTCTCCCGTCCCGCATTCCCTCCTGTTCCGCCTTACTCGCTATGTATTTTCTTTTGCAACTCCGTCCTGCGTGGAAAGTGATGGTTTGGTGCGACTAGTGAAACGTTAAACTGAATTGAAAATATTCTACCACCCTTAAAATAACAACGCGGAAATTCACTAAACAGACAACCCATCACAACACACCACCAATTCAAAACATCTACCGCTCTTACACACTCGCACGACTCTATCTATCGAACACCCATCATCGATAGCCTTAGATTCCCAACGACAAAAAACCATCGCCTTTATTTCTAACACACAACTCCAGTTAACAACCACACACAAAAACCACATCAATTTTTAACGAACTTAACACAAACACATATCTCACAAACAAGATTCGACACATCTATACAGCGAAAATAGATAACATTTATAAAGACGTAACAAAAATAAACAATAAGGGCCCCTTTGTATATGGTGTATAATTATTTTTAGATAAATAAGACGTGTAATTTTTAGAATGTTATAATATGTTTTATTACACACCCCAAACCGAGTTTTTCCAACGTCAAATCGAATAAATTATTGTGGTGAGTATTATGAACGAATACCAAATTAGATAATTTTCCCTTAAATGAAACTTTGTGAATTAGCCATTAAAACCATAACAATATGATGTCTCATCAACTAATTTCCCCCGAGATGGTTTCTCCTGTGTTAGAATGATTATGGTCCGACTTTCAACTAAACCTACCCAATTGAATTTTTGAAACATTATCTCCTAGTATGATAGTTGAGCTCCAGTTGATGAAGCCACTTGAATAGACTCACACGTTTTATTAATTAACTACCATTTTTAGGAATTTACCCCAGCGATATTGTTAATTTCAAAAATGTATGATATCATGAGTAATAAATTCGGTACCATTTTCACAAGTGTTTATCACTATATTTTAATTAATATTCGGGGTCGTTTTCCACGATCGTAAATAGTGATAATGCACTTGTATTAATGTTTCAAGAATTTTTTTTATAATTAAAATACAGCCTCTTTCCAAAAAACACCATAATGAAAATAAGTTATTTGTCCAGTAATTAAATACGCCAATACATTGATAGCCATTTGATCATTTAAAAAAACCTGCTCAAAAGATGATAGACCACCCCATACTAGACTAATGTAGCACAATTAGTTTATGGTCCCATATATTTGAAATTGCATTTCCAATGAACACTATATCTTATTTTCATAAGATTGCACGAAACTTTAAGATACGCTTTGTATATACAATCTCCCCCAGCTCTTCAAACCAATTAGAACATCACAATAATTTAATATGATTACGAAAGGTCTAACAGTGAAAAATAATTCGTACTGTTTTAAGGGTTTTCTAATACCACTTAGGTATGTAAATGTGAAATAGAGTTTAAAGAATCGAAAGACAGTTAGCTTTTAGAATAGTTAATAAATTTAAGGTATTTAAGCAATACATGAGTTTTTTCACACCCTTATTACAGATGAGAGCAAGTTCTCTTGTTATATGAGCAACATCTAGCATACTGACAATCCTTCCGAATGTGAGGAAAACCATCACACTCTGCCAACCCAAAAATTCTCAGCCCAACGTCGCCTTGTCTCCATGGCGCAAATGATACCTTATTTGAATAATATGCACTGTGTCCCAATGTAAACAATCTTATATCTTTCCAAGCCCGATTGCGCCCAGCAAGCCGCGAATATTTAACGAGAACCAGATTTTATAAACCGTACAGCGTTAATCGCAAAAATACCTGTTCAAATGTTGAAATTAATGACGAAAACGATAGATATGATAGTTCTTTAAATAGTATGCTGATTACTTACAATATTTAAAATCTGAGGGATAACATATATAATTGAACAAAAAAGCGTTAACTTTGAATGAGAGTCTATCCTATTTTTTTTATATCTAAAAACGAAGCTTTTATAACGTAACAATAATTTATATTATTGGTATATCAGAAAAAAACCATATAATAAATACTTTATTATGACAATTTAAAAGACATGCAAAATATTAAAGAGATCACAACATATAATCTTCTATAACCAAATTCCTTATATTCTGACTGTGTTGAATAATGAATGCACCTATCTCACACTGAAAAGAGGCACATCTTATTTTATTATATGCTTTACTATAGACGATGTCTGAACTGCACATTAAACCCGTTAAAAAAACATACATATTACTAATTTTTTTAAGCAATTTAACTCTTCTTTATATAATTTTCATATGTTTATTGATATGTATTTTATGAAATAAATATCTGTTACTTCTGTAAATATTTATAATTTTTTATGATAGAAAATTTTAAGAAAAAAAATGCGTAATAGTTATTAAGAGAAGATAAAAATATTTATAACTCACTCAAAAACGAATTGCTTCTCTCTACTTACTTAAAAAGTAAATCATTATTAGGTCATACACAAACAAAAAAAAATGAATGAACATTTCTTACAATTAAAATAAATTCTATTCACAAAATATTAACAACATCCTATTCAATATTAATAGTAACATTAAAGCCACAAAATGTATACATTAAATCTTTATCTGCTTTTTGAAATATGCCATTCTCTCGAATGAAACATTACTTAGCAGTCAAATGACTCAAAAAGGGT
>JABUQX010021824.1:0-7500 GCA_015478945.1 Trachelipus rathkii
TATATTATATTTACCGGATTTTCGTTTTAAGATAAAGCTACTATTATACTTGCAAGACTTCTGCTCTTCATCATATTTATTCTTATTTAATCATATATACTTTGTTAATGCAACATGTTATCATAAAAAGTATGTAACTTGTTTAATTTAGCTAATAGGTAATCTAAAATGCTGGACCACCTTTAGCTTTTACGTATGATTCTAACGTTAGTAGCAAGCACACACCTGAAAAATAGTGTTACCACAGCCTTACGGACACTTATTTAGTCCTATATATGAATCAGATACGTCACTACACATGGAAAGGAAATTAAAAACATTATATATATATAATATAATATAACTAATATAAGATCACACTATATCTATTACTATATAATCATATATATGATTATATATATTAAATATATAAGTATTATATAATAATATAATATATAAATATATATCTATATAATATATATAAGTATTAAAGAATAAATTGCCTTATCATTACTAAATAGACCCCTACTTATTGTAGTCTGCATTTAGAGATCTTGCATAGCCATTGATCCCTAATGCATGGCACGATGCATTTAGCAAGTACCTTCCCCTTTTTCTTTTACTTCCCTTGCGGGACTTCCATCTACCTCGATGGGTACACACTCATTTCCTTTCCTACTATCTTTATCTGGAGTTATTTTTTACCCTGATTTTTGCCTCTTCTTCCCCTTTTCTTTGTTTTACTTTTTGGAAATAGAGAAGGCAAATGGGATATATTCGCACTCTGGTCTGGGTCGATGGTGGTACAATCATTATTAATGCATCAAGCGAGGCAACATAAAAATTGCATCGTGGACAGGAGCGATAGGAGATATGTTAGTGCTCTCTTAGCATATATTTATGCTCCTGCTATGTAGTTATGGGAAATCTCGACTACTTATCTCTTGTCTCTACATTGTACAGTTTGCCCCTTTATAAATCACATTACGGCGTCTCGGGGTACCGTATTCATGGGTGACAATGAGGTGGAGAGAGAATCTTGCTTCTGATTCCTCTTCGGTCTTCATCACCAATTATCATAGATTTCTTTGTCCTTCCCGGTTTCTTCATTTATCAAGAATCCTTTAGTTGAAGACTGGATTGTTCTCTCCTCTCTCATCTCCCTGAGATGTAGACTCTTCAGTGTTTGGGGGAAACAAAATCTTCGAATGTATATAATCGTGAAGAGTGACGGTAATCTTCATCCTTCCTCTTCATCACTATATAATAGATTTACTTTCGTCCTTTCAGACGTCATATAATCAACAATTTGTACATTTACCTTATGTAGATAACTCTTCACTTTTGCTTTTTTAGCGCACGGGATTTCTATGAACAGAATGACTTCTCTCCCGGAAACGTATTTCGCTATCTTGGTCTTCGTCTACGCTAGACGACCATTCTGGTTGATATCCTGCTTTGGGGACCTAAGCGATGTCTGCAACCATTCTCGAAATTATGGGTTCTTCGACCATAAGGCTCGGCATCCCTTAATCTTCTTATATAAGGACTTCCGTATCTCCTCCGTTCACATCCTAAGTTCTTTTCTGACCTGGGTGACGCATGGGTCGGATATCTATATAGTCCCTTCTGCTCTAATCTTTTTCTGCTCTGGTCTTTTTCTGCCTCTTAGCGGGTTTATCGATTCGCCTCTCTCCTCTCGTCTCTCTCTCTCTCTCTCTCTCTCTCTCTCTCTCTCTCTCGGCTTCTTTTCCTCTGTCTCTTCTATCTTTATGCTCCAACTCTTCTTTCTTCTTCCTTTAACTTTTCTATTCTTGCACTGGTCAATATTGCAATCATACTCCTTCTCTCTCTTTTATCAAATTTCAGATGTTCATCACACCATCTTGACATCCTCTCTTTCTCCTTTTTAAAGTATTTATTATTTGTACACCTTGCCATCTCTCTACTTTCTTTTCTCTATTCCCCTGCAATGTAATGTGTGTTGTTTGTGTTGCATGCGTGTTTTATGTGATGCTTTTTAGAGAGCTCCTCACCGTCTAGTGGGATTATTAAAGTAAAAGAAGAAAAGGGGAACTTCCTATATCCCTCCTTTTACCGGGGCTATTTTGCTCCTGAACTTCTCCTCTCTCTCTCTCTTTTCACCTTCACACAAAATTTACGCACACTTCTACTTACTCACACACAAATAACAAATATATATATATATATATATATATATACCTATATATATATTAGATGTATAATAATATATATTATACTAATATACTATATATATATGATATATATTATATACTATATACTATATATAACTACACTTTAATATATATATAATATAATATATATATATATATATATATATATATATTATATATATATATATTATATATATATTATATACTATAATATGATTATATATATATATATATATATACAAATTTTGTTAAATAAATCAATATACAACTTTTAAAGCAATAACTTCTCGTATTAATTAGCAAGGCAGGATGCTCTCTTTTCCTGTTGATTACTTAATGCAAGTTTTTAAGAAAGAGTGATACTTTATGAGAGCTTCTTAATAGAATAAATATTTATTAAAGAAACTTTAAATTTTTAAAGGGGTACTATTTTAAAAGAAGATTTATATATATATTTTAAATTTTTAAAGAGAGTTTATTTGTTAGAGAGTGGTTTTATGATGGATTTTTATGGAGAAAATTTTTTTTTAAATTTTATGAGAGTGGAGAGAAAATTTTTATATAGATTTTTATGGAGATATTTGATAGGAAGGAAAAGATATTAGACAGGGCCGTTACTGAATTCTTTCCTTATTAATACAGGAAAATTTTTTCACGAGAAATTTATGCTCATACCTTTGAGACTTTTGAGAGATAAGAAATAAAATAATAATTTATTTATAAGAGCTAACCTGTTTTTCTTCAAATCTGTTGTATTCTAGGTACCGGTAGTTTCACTATTCCTCCGTCTTCTGGGTCCTTGAGAAAAAATTTTCTTCGGTATCACATACAGATTTGAGCGAGCAGTAATATCTTTTTAGAGTTAGATCAAACTTCAATGATTTATTTCACTTTTCCTTTTAAGGAAAAAATTTTCTATATTTATCATTCAAATTGACTTGTCGATTCTCTTCAAAAAAAATTTTTTTTTTTTTTTTTTTGAATTAGGAATTTTATAATTTTTCTTCTTGATTTTCAGTTTATAATCTGTGCCGGATATTTGTCACAGAAGTCCCTGTGACCTGAGGCGCCAAGTCTGGAACATCGGTTAGGGTTTAAAGTTTTCTTGATGTGTTAGGCCTGCAACAATTTATTCAGAAGGAACTAATTTTCTTTGTTCCTCGTTTCAACTCTGAATATTAAAAGTGTAGAGACTTTGTCAGTGAAGTAGAATTTTCCCTTGGAGGACTTTTTGTTTTAGAAATGGTTGAAAGATTGGTAACTTAAAGCAACCTTTCCGGGGTTCGTTTGGAGTTTCTTGACAGTTGTGGCCCTTGGAAAACCCTGCCCTTTATAGTTTTTTGAATTCAAAAACAGATTCTACTACTTATCTAGTTTCGCTTTTGCCTCCAGTATGTATAGTATTTATAAGGATATATGGAGAGAAGAGTTGTCCCGAAATATGTTTTATTACCTTATAGAACTGACATTACATATAAATATTTAATTTAAGATCTCTCTACAAAAAATGTTTTATTCTTAATGAATCTTAATATTGTCGAATTTTTACACATGGTATATATAAACTATTTCTGGATCTAGCCCTAGTACTTACAAAACGGTCTTACTGTTTTTCACCGTCAATAATGAATTCGACGTAAAGTCAATTACATAAATATTAAAAGTTTATATAAACAGATTTTACCTCCGGAGCTGGTCATTTACTTGAATGTGTATAAAGTTAGGGACCTTGGGTTGAAGTTAAGGTTATGTTTTAGGGATTCCGTCAAAATTAAAATGGAAAAAGACGGAAGGAAGGAGACCAGAGAACGTTAATAAGGATTCTTAACTCCATTCTACACTGAAATACAATTATTTATAAAATTTCTAAACAACACTTAGGCATATATATATCTATATATATATAATTACTACTAGTTATTAATATATATTATAATAATATATATATATATATATATATATAAATATATGTATATATATATATCTTGTGCTAATACACACATACCTACATCACATACAATATATTTATACGCGCACATATATATGCATGTATACGCATGTATATTTATACATTAGTATACATAGATGAATATGTACAATCGGCTTCAGATATTTCCCACCCACCTCTATATATAATCAAATATCGAAAGTGGCTTGGGTCCAATATTTATTTCTTCAGATGCCACGCCCACTTTTGCATATTATAATATATAATATTATATATTATAATATATATATATATAAGATATAATATATATATATATATATATATTATAATAGTATAGTGTATTAATATATATATTATAATATATATTATCAAATATATAATATATGTTATACTACTATATACTAGAACATATATTTTTTTTCTCAGATGTCACGCCCCCACTTTTGCATAATATATAATATATATATATAATATAATATATAAATTATATATATATAGTCATGGTATATATATTATATATATATATATTATTATATATAAATATATTATAATATATATAAAAATAATATAATAGTACATTGTTTTTTTCTTCCAGAGGTCACGCCTGACTGTAAGTATATGTTATCATATATATTATATATATATAATTATATATTATATAGTATATATATAATATAGTATATATATAGCTATATTATATATAATATATCTCTTTATATATATATATATATTATATAAATTATTGTATACTAATTTATATGATATATAATACGAGGTGGTGACTTTGTAACGAACCATTATAATTGGGCCACAAAAAAAAAATTTTTTTTTGTGCTGCCAAGGATATTTTATCGATTTCAGATATTAGTTTTCCAAGATTGGCTTTAGTTCTTGAGATACAGGGTTGGTTTTTTTGTTCCAAATATACACTTACTACAAATAAGCTTTTTTTAATGCATATTTACTATAATATTCGTTTTATTTCGTTAAGGGTCTCTACCTTTGAGCTATATACTTTACTTTTCTTCTTTACTTCTATTCGATAAGTGTATAGAATTCACGAAGAGCCTGTAATAACCCCAATGTATTTCCACGTGTAGTCTGTGGGAAATATTGCCAGATATTATCTCTAAAATATTATAATATTACTAACTTTGTGATTTTTAGTTTATTTACCCTTTTAATACTTTGGAATGAAACCCGGAGACCAAGATAAGTCTTGGGCACCCCATATGGTCCTGGAATACCCGGGAGCGAAAATCTACGTCAGTGGAAAAATGATCTAAAAAAAGTTTACAAATTGGTTCTGTGGCCTATGGTTATGGCGGGGAGCCCAAAAAGAATCACACAGTGACTGTTATTTTTGTTTGTTTAATGTGAAAGGTATAAATCTCTATATAGGTTAAATTTACTCTGGATTGGAGACATCAGCAAGGCGACCTGATATATCTCCGGACGAGCTCTATCTCTCTCTATGTATATATCTCCCAAGACCTAGGATTGTCTAAATGATAGAAGAGATCCAAGGATTTGGTGTCATATATATAAGTAGTGTAATAATATATATATGTACTTCTATCAAAGCAACAGTTTTCTCCCAGGAAGAGATCAATGTATTTAGTACGAGAGTTAAGTCTCTCTAAGCAAGATTCTGAGCTTTTAGCATCTATAGTTGAAAAGAAACTGTCTCAAGGTTCCGAAGTAAAATAACTTTTTTCGGACAAGAGAGGTAGTATACTTGCTTCCATATTTCATTTGAATATATATATAACAGACCTGAGTAATACGTTATTATCTACCCTGGACTTCTTACTCCAAATGGGGTTAAACCTAAATAGCCGACCAGAAAGATTCGATTGTTTATGGATAGATAGTTCAACGCGAAGCTTGAAGTGGTGTTTTTTATTGAACAATGGCAACGATAGTTATGCATCGATTCCATAGTGTTCACTCTTAACAAAACTGAAAGAGGAATATGAATATATAAGAATGATCTTGCAGGAGCTAGATATAATATATCATTATATGCGATTGATTTTGAGATGGTCAACATTACTGCTATACTAATATGTATACTAAGTACCCTGTTTTCATATTGCTTTGTGGATAGTAGGCTTAAATAAGACCACTGCGGAAAAAAAAGTGTATGCTGCTATAATAAGACGTAGGGATGCATACATCACTCAATCTATACTCCCTCCATCACCGGCCAAACGACCCTGCATGACTATCTAATATGTGAGATCGGCATATATATATTAGTTTTACCACCAACTTCACATCAGAACTAGACCCCTGATGAAGCAATTTGTAGGGGCCTCTAATAAAATAAATTGTATAAATTTGCAGAGCCAGGGTTGAGTATAGAGAAACTCAAAAGCTGGATATTTTAACGGCTCCTCAAAATTACGCCAGAATCAGTCAACTGATGGACCAATTTCATAATTCATGACTGATATGAAGCTCTGCCTGGAAAGTTTTGTCTTGGTTGTTCCGAACTTTTTTGGGGCAACCATAAATCTGCCAAACTTATGTAGAACTTCGTACAGAAAATGCTTATTCAGACTTTCTAAATATATATCCTAATAACTAAAATGTTCAATATCTACATGAGTCACTTAGATCGGTCGAAGATCATATATAGTGAGGACAAGGGGAGAGTTCCATTCAAGATTCAAATGATTGGGTATAGATGTAGATACCAAGGACAGATGGATGTACACACATGATGGCAGGACATTGTTGGAGCCTTCGAGCGTTATTGTCCATCATTCTGCAACTGCAGAAAGACAATCTAGACCAGCGATTTGTAATTGCATTAATGTGGATTTCATTGTACTGAATGAATGTTTTGACCTATTAGCATTTATAACTTAACCATTTAATAACAATTTGATATATATCTTCGTGTTTTTTATTGTGGATACGTTAACCTAACATAAATTTTGTATTAATGTATTTATGTTGACCACCCGTAACTCAAAAACTAGAAGCCAATCGTTAGGAAAACAGAGGTCATATTCGGAATGAGGGCAACAAGTACCTTTAAAATGACCTTCAAATGTTTTGACGCAAAAATTTTGTTGGCCAGTGTTATAGTTTTACTTCAGTGTTGCTTTACCAGAAGTGAAAAAAGAAGGGTTTAAAAAAAATTAGTATTTTTATTGTTTCTACAAGCTATTCATTTTATAGTTTATATTCTTTCCTATTTGTTCTTTTGTTTAATTTTAACAATCATTTTTAAAATTCACTGCAGAGTTGGAGATGCTGGAATATATAATATTATATATATATATATCATATATATATTATATATATAATATATATAATATATATTATATATATAAGTATATTATATATCTAGTATATTATATATAT
>JABUQX010021824.1:12500-22500 GCA_015478945.1 Trachelipus rathkii
AACTTGGACGATGAAGAGATACTAGTAAACTAAATGGGCCACCCGTATAACGTCAATTATTAATTTAAACTACTCAGCTGAAGATGCGAAGCCTTCAAGCACATCGGAAATTTCCTTTTCAACGCTAATCTCCACATATCTCAACCAGAGAATTGCAGCCATCAGAGATCACTATATCTCTTCGGAACTTCTACATATGAGGAGTTGAAAATTTATAAAATCTTCATTTTCGTAAAACATTAAAACCTATTTCTTTTTCTTTTTCACTTCACATTACCTGAACTCTCTCTCTCTATCTCTCTCTCCTCTCTCTCTCTCTTCCGTTCTTCTCTCTCTCTATATTTATATATATTATATAATATATAGTAGAGGAACAGTATGCGTCTGACAGGGTAAGATCTGGAGACCCAATGCATGCACCTGTCGACAGCCTGTTCAGCCAACCATTAAGACTACCAAATTGCAGACACGCACCCTCATCTAAATCTCGGTCATCCAACATGATAGTCTCACGCCCGTCAAAAGCCTAGAGAGAGAGAGACGAGAGAGCAGATAAGTCCAAGAGAAGAGACGTTCAGGGGGGAATGTTGACCTTGCTGGAATGTGATAAAAGAAAAGAAATAGGGGTTTAAGTGTTTTTACGAATGAAGATATTTAAAAAATTTCAACTCCTCATATGTAGAAGTTCCGAAGAGATATAGTTTTGATGGCTGCATTCTCTGGTTGAGATATGTGGAGATTAGCTTGAAAGGAAATTTCCATGTGCTTGAAGGCTCGCATCTTCAGCTGTAGGCTAGTTTGAATTACATAATTGACGTTACAGTGGCCACATTTATTTATAAACCATGTCAGAGTTTCAGCCCATAGAAATGCTTTCTTTGGTTTTAAAAAATGTGCCTATTAAGTTGCTATTGATAATGTAATTTAAACTAGCCTACAGCTGAAGATGCGAGCCTTCAAGCACATGGAAATTTCCTTTCAAGCTAATCTCCACATATCTCAACCAGAGAATGCAGCCATCAGAGATCACTATATCTCTTCGGAACTTCTACATATGAGGAGTTGAAAAATTTATAAATCTTCATTCGTAAAAACACTTAAACCTATTTCTTTTACTTTTTCATCTTTAAACAATACCTGAACTCTCTCTCCTCTCTCCTCTCTCTCTCTCTCTCCTCTCCTCTCTCTCTCGTATAATATATATATATATACTATATATAGAAGAGGAGAGAGGAGAGATGAGAGAGAAGACGAGAAGAGAGAGAGAGAGAGAGAGTAGAGTTGAACGGTATGTGAAGTGGAAAAGAAAAGAAATAGGTTTGAAGTGTTTTTACGAATGAATGATTATAAATTTTTCAAATCTAATCGCATGTTATGAAGTTCCGAAGAGACACTAGGGTGATTACTTCCCAAAGCCTAGGCAGTTCATGGTAAAATCTGAAGCAGATTAGCTTTGAAAGGAAATTTACATTCGCTTGAAGGCTCGCATTCTTCAGCTGGTAGGCTAGTTTTAAATTAATTTGACGTTATAGTGGCACATTGATTAAAACCCAATGGTCAGCAGTTTCGCCAGTGAAGAACATGCTTTGCTTTTGGTTTTTAAAAATGGTGGCCGTAATTGAGTTGCTATTGATTAAAAACGACTCAAGATATATATATTGAGGGAAACGTTTTTGTTACCCGATAATCTGAACGGAAAAGTTACCCATTGGTAACGAGGTGCAAAAATGTAAAAATACACATCGTGTAGAATTTAGAGGTCGACAGATCAGCATAAAAAGAAATAACCCCTCCAGTTACGCTAAACGAAAAGTAGTGGAAATAGATGTTTAATTTGAAATGTCGAGAAAGGAGATTTTTCATTAGAAAAACTTTCAGCAGAACAAAATATTATATATATTATATATATATATAATATATATATATATATATTAATATATATATATATATAGATATATATAAATATACTATATATATTAATATATATATATATATATATATATAATATATATTAATATAATTATATATATATAATATATATATATATTAGTATTAATATATATATATATATATATATATATATATAGTATATAATGTATATATATTATATTTATTATAAATATATATATAATTGATATATATATATATATATATATATATATATATATATATATAAATAATAATATATATTAAATATATATAATACTAATGTGACTAATATGAATATTATGACATCTTATAGTGATCACCAAATAAATAGCCAAAGTATCATTTATAATATATGGCAACTCACAATGATCACTCATCTTAGTTGAATAATGAGTAATACTAAATTATACTAAGGATATATCTGAACCAACACACCCTCACACGCTATAAGCGTTTCCAATAATACTACCTTGTGAACAAAGCTCACTAGAATCAGTCTGCTTTCTATGACGCGGTTAGGAGCGACTATCTGATCGCAAAACGCTGTACTAACTCTTCTCGAATCGTCCTATCCGAATCATTGATCGCTAGTATACTCGTACATATGACTTTATTATTATTGCACTGTCTCGTATTAGTCGTCTCATGCCAACCCTCACCGGAGAATCCTCTTTCCCTCTCCATCGTATTGCTCGTCAGATCAACATTCTTCTAATTCGCCACCTTCTTTATGCACCTGCAAGCTAGCTCTATCAATGTTCTAGCTCTCGGTGCCACATACGACATCGTTCTACTGATACATCAGTGTCCAATCCTAACACTGCGTCACAGTGCACCTTCTCAACCTGTTCCTCCAGCCTCAACACGAGCACTTCCGACTTTTCCTGCGAGCATCACTTGGCGACAGACCATTATATGTTCGCACTCAACTTCTGTGGCCTTATATCGTTGATACATATATTTTCTATCCAGGTTGGCGCACAATATCACTACAGAAACCGGGATAGGCAGCTCTTAGACCGTCTATCAACTGGTGACATCATCGGGTCGGATGCAGACTATCTAGGCCCTAAAAAAATCATTCAGGACACGGATGATAAGCGCTTGACTGGCTGAGCCAGCTCTCCTCGCGAGTTCCGAACCGTATGCCCCCTGCACTGACGCCCATATGCAACACTACTACTTCAACGCAAGACAGTCGATCGATCGAGTTCAACACACAGAGCATCAGTCGATAATCAATACTACTAAGCACGTACTGATCCACATCACTATAAACATATCTCAGTTATCATCGAAGAACATACCGACGTCTATCCATGCCTCACCACTCCTCATACTCACATCTATAATCCGTCACTCCAAAAACTGCCGCACCACATATCGGATCCATCGCACGAGACCCGACGCGCCGTGACCCATAAGACGCTACGGTAGTAATATCTATGCGAATAACTCTATTCCCTTCAATACCCATCACCGCATCTATGCTGACGCAGGAACATAGAATATTAGTTCTCGCGACACAGTAACTAGTGACATTCTCACTTCTCCAGTAATCTCACGTGACAGCGCAGCTCTGCGTCCCACCAGCTAATACACGGTCTCCAATATTGACCAGTCAACCCACTGTATAAGCATGGCGGACATCATCATCACGCCAATGGCCAGAATACATCGACCATCCCAAACATAGCTTAGGTACATTCATGCCAACCATGCAGTGCCAGTCATCGTCGTGTGTGTATTAAGTCCACAATGTACACACCAGAATACCACTCTGAACCTGACTTATTCTACCCATCACGACGTCAACGCCACTGACACTCCCATCAAGCCTCCAAGTAACAATACTCATTTTGTCGGGTAATGAATAGCATTCTCATGCCAAGAGATACCTTACCCCGCTGAACCACTGACCACTATCGCACAGCATAGCAACCCAACCATCACTCAGTATACCTCATCACAACCCCTTATGAAGCTCGCAACTTGCTCATATCAAACCGAATGGGACTAACAGACCAGATAAATCTCCACGCTCCACATCCCTCAGAACCTCTTGCCGACAACACCTACGACCTCCCCGAAATTATTATTGGTATTTTATAAACTATATTAACCACTTATATATGTACATACTATCTTATATCATACACACTTATGATCAATATATAATGCGGAACTGTACATTGCGCACTTCGACTCTCGATGCTTCCACACGCTCCGCATTCTCATCACTGCCTCTTCACCTAAGTCATCTCGTGTGCTAGTAACTATATATATATATATATGGGTCACTGATATTCGCATCCTCCCATCGTACATATATCACTCTCCAATTCTTCACTCAGTTTGCACCTCTAGCGCATTGTGCAGACGTAACCATGCACCTCGGGCCATATACAGAAGTACAATCGTAGAAAATATCGAGACTCTAACTCAAGCATAGATTTCCCGATATACTATGATGTCCACCGCACCTCTATCTCAACTCACAAAGACTAACCAAGACGCGTACCGTAGCGACCATATGGCCTTACATACCGTGCAACAGACCACTCGTATTCTCTCATGTCGCATTACTTGCGACGACATCGCACCAACCAACTATCACCGACACACAAAAGTCTTTCTGCAACGGGGAAATTTAACACACAAAGTACTCCACATCCACACAACTATCACAGACGGTGCAAAGCCACACGCAGACTAGACTTCACCGTCACATTCTGCGTGCCGCACCGTGGCAACTTGCCGGCTGAGCGTACTGAAATGCCTACCTCTCTGCGACGGACCTATTGCCTATCGGTAATCTGCCGCTCGCCTTCAGACAACATCCGGCGATCGTCGGGCGGCGACAGCACTCCCGCTCGACACGCCTCGGTGGCGGGCTGTAACGCCGCCGACAAGTAGCAAATTCGAGAAATACGTAGAAACTATCCGTATAGCTTTTGGATTTATACCTATATAAAAAAAAAACTAACATTTAAATGTATTTTGAACTTCACCATAGTCATGAAATTATCTAAATATATAATCATACTTATATATATATATATTATATCCGATATATATATATATATATATATATAATATATATATACTACTATATAATATATATATATATATATTATATAATATATAATATATAATAGTATAATATATATATCTATTATTTATTTTGTTGCATAAGAGAAGAAAGGTGTATAACAGAGTGAATGGCGGGGTTTTTTTTGAACGGGATGGTGTCGCCCACGTAGGCCAAGAAATGAACCCCACATTGAAAGATGCGGTCTCGTGAAGCTCTAGGGTGTATTTTCTGACTGCGACGAGTTCTCCTAAAGGGCGGAAGGTCATGGCTTGTTTTGTGATATAATTATTAAACAAGTGCTAAAAATATTTTATTTATTTCGTGTTTAATTTTATAAAACGACCCCATATATTTATGACGATGCAGTAAGTGTTAAACTATATTATTATATTATTTTTTTATTATTATTATTCTTTTATTATTATTATAATTATGGATTTTATTATATATTATTATTATTATTATTATTATTATTATTATTTATTATTATTATTATTATTATTATTATTATTATTATTATTATTATTATTATTATTATTATTATTATTATTATTATT
The DNA here is from genome assembly GCA_015478945.1 of Trachelipus rathkii. Classification (NCBI taxonomy): domain Eukaryota; kingdom Metazoa; phylum Arthropoda; class Malacostraca; order Isopoda; family Trachelipodidae; genus Trachelipus; species Trachelipus rathkii. The sequence continues at coordinate 18,081 of JABUQX010021824.1, forward strand.
ATTATTATTATTATTATTATTATTTTTTATTATTATTATTATTATTATTATTATTATTATTATTATTATTGCACAATTTTACACCTTGTTAAATTCAAACCAACAATAATAATTACACTTAAATGCAAATATGTCTATATGTGGCAAAGCAAAATCACCTAGATAGGCATAAAACTTAACATTGTCATTTGAGAATCTGCTTAATCTTTTTTTATTATTAATTGCATATAACTCAATTTTCCGACTTAGAAATAATTAGAAGTTTAAATTTTTTTTTAATTTATGCTATTCTTCAAAAATATGTAATTTTACCTATTAAAATTCCTAAGCTTATTCCAAAGAAAACCGTATAGAGAGATGAAACAGAAAGAATGGCTGGAAGCATTTCAACTCCCATCACACTTATCGTAGCTGGTATATTTAGAGAAAGTGAAAAGCCAATGCCAAGTCCCCAACAGCAAACTGAGATCATGTAGAATTTGATATCATTTACTAGGGAGAATACTGAAAAGAATACTTTAAATTACTTACACATAAATGAATAAAACCAAGGTTGTTACAAATGGGCTAGCGTGTTGGTTGTGATAGCTTAATATGAAAGATATAAATAATCAACTAAATAATAAAACAAAACTATTTTACTATAGTAAAAGTTTTTCGCAATATCTATGCATGCACGCAAAAGCATGTTTTATGATTATGTTTCTTACCTAGGATTGAGATTCCAATTAATAAAAGACCAAGCATATATCCGTATCTTATATTGAAAAATTTTCTGTCGGCGAGCAAAGACATGGTTATTCTTCCGATGATATTACCTATTGAGGATAGTGATAAGCACCAAGCAGCCATTTCAAGTGAATAACCAGCATTGGTAATGACAAATGGAACCCACATTTGAAAATTAACGTAAGCCACCATCATGCCGATAAAAGACCAAGCTATAAGTTGAACTCTCATGTACTTTAAAGTCTTCAAGTTGTTAAATGTTATCTTAAGTACATTTATAAATTTAGATCCACCTTTTAGGTATTTAGATTTATCTTTATGTTTGTCGCTTTTGCTTTCGTCTAAATTAGTTGAAAGACAAGGTTTGCTAGGTGAAATCGGAAAATCTTCATCACTAGGGCTTGGGAAAACAGAACTCATTTTATGAGCATCTCGAATAGAATTTATTGACTTTATTTCCAGATGAGAATCTTTTTCAGAATTGTTAGGATCACTTAGAATATCTTCATTTAAGATGTTTTCAGTTGCTGGTTGTATTTCTTCTGGTATCATGTGCCATTCTACAGGATGATAAAGTGATCCTCCAACACACTGATTCAGAACAATCGCTGCAAATATTAGTGAGCCTCCCATGTAACCATAATTTTCAAGCAAATAATTTGCAACTATTGGAGCTAAGAATGCACTTATAGAACCTCCGACTGCCGTTATTCCCACTGCTAAACCTCGATGTTTATCAAAATATCTTGATACAGCGAAAAATGTAAGAGGATTAGAACTTGCCCCTCCAATACCTGTAATTATTTTACTGTAATGCAAAACTACATTTATAGAAAAAATTAAAGGCAAGTTTTGTCAAAAATGGAAAAGTAAATGAATAAATATATAAATAATAATAAATAAACTAATAAAATATCGTTAGAATGTAAACATATAATTGTAGCAATATATTTTTTAAAAGTACAGGAGAGCTTTACCTCCGAGTAAACAAAAGGAAAAAAATAGGAAATCTGGATTCGGAGAAAATGCTGAAAGGAGCACCGAGATAAAGTTTGTAATTCCTCCAAAAATGGCAACTTTTCTCCATCCAAATTCATCGCAAAGTGGACCGATGAAGATACCGTAAATGTTCCATATTAGTCCATTCAAATTATAAATCCAAGCAATTTTAGTTGATGAGACCCAGAAGACATCAGAAGTGAGAAAAAGTATATCCGAATTGCGGAATAGTGGAAGTTCCTAAAATCTAAAAATAAGATTTTTTAGCTAATATATATATATATGGTTATATATATATATATATATATATGTTATATATACATATTATTATATATATATATATATTATATGATATATTATATTATTATATATATATATATTATTATTATTATACATATATATTATATATATATATATATATTATTATTATTATTATTACATATATTATTATTATTATTATATTATATATTATGTTATATTATATATACGTCTATTATTATATATATATGTCATATATATTTATAAATATTATTATTATATTATTATACATATATATATATATATTTATTATTATTATTATTATTATATATTATATATATGTTATTATTATTACATTATTATTATTATTATTATTATTATATACATATTACATATATTATTATAAGAAGTTATTAATTATTATTATTATTATTTCCTATATTATTATTATTATTACTATATATATATATTATTATTATATTATTATATATTATTATTATTATTATATATATATATATATATATATATATATATATATATATATATATATATATATATATACATATATATATATGGTATATATATATATATATAGTAAATCCAATGCTTCCTGGTTTCATATTTATGTTTATGAATTAATTCTTCAGAAAATAATAAATATTGTTTCGAATATAATTTTGGTGCATGAGAAGTATAGTCTATGAGATGGCGTTATTTGCCACAATTCCAGTATTTGCATTCATGAAATTTTCCTTTGATCAACAGATCATTTCCAACTTGGCTATGAGGGTGCCTGGCCTTTCTCTTACCGAAATTCTTTCCCAGCTGGTAAGTTAAAGGGAAAGTGAATGCAGCAAGAAAAAGATTCTCACGCAATATAAAACTGACGCTGTGACTGCCGATATGTTGGCGGCTACCTTCTGTAACTTGGAGAAGAGTGTGCAGGTATTCCCTATAGCAAATGACGATCACTTCCTAATACTTGATGTGTTGTCATCATTCTTCTCACACACACCAGAGTATGTCCGTACAAAATGTTATTAAATTTTGACCATTACTTTCATTTCTATAACCGCTAAATCTGGAACCAAGAACGAATGAGATACCCTATATATATATATATATATATATATATATAGCAGGCAGAAAGTTAGCATATATATATATATATAATATATATATATATATATATATATATATATATATATATATATATATATATATATATATATATATAGGTGATAGTGAATGTGCGTGGGTTTGATGGTGTAAGAAGGAATAGGTATTTTGAGGATGAGGTTATTAGCAAGTGAGGGAGGTAATGGGTAGAGGAGAAGGAAGAATTAAAACTGGGTGTATAGATAAAATTACTGGGTGAAATGACTGAATGAGGCGAGATGGTGATTGATTGATTTGGAAGTTTGTAACAAAAGGTTTATGGAGGGTATAGTTCTGAGGGATTGTATAGACAGTTATAGTACCCTTATATAAGGGTAAGGGAGATAAGGTTAACTGTAGAAATTATAGGGGAATTAGTTTATTGAGTGTTGTAGAAGGTATATGCTGGTATTTTGGTCGAAAGAGTGCGTCGAGTGACTGAAGAACTGAATGGTGAAGAACAAAGTGTTTAGGAGTGGTAGAGGATGTGAGGATCAAATCTTACATTGAAACAAAGATTGAGAAAATGAGGGAGGAAGAATAAATATTTAGGTTTTTATGGATTTGCAACTGGCGTATGATAGGTTAATAGGGAAGATCTATGGCGGTGTTAATGATATATGGTGTTAGTGGTAGCTTCAAATGGAATCAAAAAGTATGTATGACGATAGTGAGACGTGTATAAGAAATAAATGGTGTCAATGGTTATTGGTTTAGGATTAATAGTTGAGTGAGAGACAGGGTTGTGTTATATCTCCTTGGTTATTCAATTGCATATGGATGCAAGGCGAAAGAACTATGGGATGGCAGGAAATGAAAGGAATGGTGGAAATGAGATGAGGGAGGGTGCCCCACCTATTATATGCGGATGGATTTGGTTTTTGTGTGGCGAATCTGAAGAGAGTTTGAGAGGATTAGTAGAGAGATTGGCAGGGTGTGTAAAGGAGGGGCTTGAAAGTAAACGTGGATAAGAGTAAGGTTATGGTTGTGAGTAAGGACAGTCCTCAGTGTGAAGTTATGTTAGAAGGTGAGCAGCTGGAACAAGTGTCTGAGTTTAAATATTTAGGGTATATGTTGGATGAGAAGGGAACGGATGATGCTGAGTGTAGTAGGAAAGTTGTGAATGGCAGGAAGGAGGCTGGTGCAATTAATTCGTTGGTGAATGTAAAGGGACTAAATCTTGAGTGTGCTAGCTTGCATAATGGTGTGTTGTTACCTGTGTTATTGTATAGTAGTGAGACTATGGTCTGGAATAAGAAGTATAGATCTAAAGTTC
>JABUQX010021824.1:32500-35000 GCA_015478945.1 Trachelipus rathkii
ATCCGCCCGCCCACCGCCTCCTTGGGTTGAATATTCATTAAAAGCTATTTATATATATATATATATATATATATATATATATATATATATATATATATATATATATCAATATATTTATATTTTTTTCTAATCTCTATATATATATATATATAATATATATATATATATATATATATATATATATATATATTCAAAAATTAACACTTGTATATATATCAATATATATATATATATATATATATATATATATATATATATATATATATAATATAATAACTATATATATATATATATGCTAACAATAATAACCATACGCCTTATATATATACTATATATATATATACTTTGTATATATATATATATATATATATATATATATGTATATATATATATATACAGAGGAGAGAGAGGAACAAAAATATCAAAGTAATTTGACTTTTTCGATCTCTTATCTATAGCTAATAAGATAAAGCAAAACAATATGAGTAGTATGGCTAAGGTTCCGGACTCTTTTGACCGCGACCTTTTTTGACCTTTTCTGACCGCGACCTTTTTTGAGCTCGAATTTTTACCTGACCTTGACCTTTTTGGGCCTTGACCTTTTGGGCCTTGACCTTTTTCGACCAACCCTTTGGTCATACCTTTTTTTGGCCCAAATTTTTACCACCCTTGTCCTTTTAGGGAAGTCGATTTTTGAACCCCCTAATTTTGAGAACCTAATTTGAACCCTAATTTTGAGACCTAATTTTTTGAGAACCCTAATTTTTGAGAACCTAATTTTTGAGAACCCTATTTTTGGCAACCCTAATTTTTTGGCAACCTTAATTTTTTCGGCAACCCTAATTTTTGGCAACCCTTCGAAGAAGGGTTGCGCCAAACGGTTGCGTCAGCAACCGTTGTACGTATTACCCCCCTATTTTACGCCCCCTAATTTTTTCGACCATGGGTCATTTTTGACCCACGGTAATTTTTGATCTTCATTTAGGGGCTTAGCCCTTTTTTGATGTCTTAACCTTGTTTGACCATGATATTTCGGCCTTGACCTTGCCATATACCATGGGTCAATTTTGGCCCACGCTAATTTTTGGCCACTCGTGTCCCACCCGTCACATATTTCGTTCCTAACTTGAACACCTACACACACACACACACACACACACACACACACACACACACACACACACACACACACACACACACACACACACACACACACACACACACACACACTTATACACACATTCACTATGACACTTATTCACTATAACACTTACATTTTTCCATAGACACTTACATTTACACTTATACTCACGTACAAACACACGACCATCCCTTTGGTCGTCCATGGGTCAATTTTGACCCACGGTATTTTTTGTCCTTCCTTTAGGGACTTAGCCCTTTTTTGATGTCTTAACCTTGTTTGTCCTTGCCCTTTGCTCCAAAGCTTGACAGATACCGTGGGTCAATTTTGACCCACGCTAACTTGATGGCTTTGATGGTTCCCAATCACCGTAAGAAGTATCTAGTGATGTTCTATTAGTGTTCTATGAGTGCCAGGTGAGTGCCAGGTGAGTGCCAAGTGAGTGCCAATGAGTGCCAATGAGTGCCAATGAGTGCCAAGTGAGTGCCAATGAGTGCCAAGTGAGTGCCACATAGTGCCAAGTGAGTGCCACATAGTGCCAACTGAGTGCCACTTTTTTCAAGCCTTTTCTAGCCTCCCCTGAGCCTAGAATAGCCCTAATATGGGTGTCTACCCCTAGGTAATAAGGTATGAGGAATCGATTGGTGTATATTACAATCTGCTAGAATGCTTCCTACTATGAGTTAGTATTTTTATAACACTTATAAGCACTTACACTCTCCATAGACACTTACATTAAACCATATACACTTACACTCACACCCACACACAGGTACACTTACACTTACACTCACACACTCGATATTTTGATGCCTCAGCATTAATGCCTCAGCAATGATGCCTCAGCATTAATGCCTCAGCATTGATGCCTCAGCATTAATGTCTCAGCATTGATGCCTCAACTTCTGAAGGTTCATCTTTGATGACTCATCTTTGATGACGTCATCTTTGATACCATCTATATTGATGATTCATCTTTGATGAAATCACCTTTGATGGCTCACCTCTACCCTACATCAAAGAACAGAGTTAATATTAATGTCTACCCTATGTTATAAGCTGATCACCAGGACGCAGCATGATCTCTCCGCGTGAAGTCCACCGCAGGTGCGACCCGCCATAAGATGAAAATATATATACTATGAGTCATTCATTTTTATTTCATACTTAAACATTTTTATTAAAAACATTTTCGCGAATCTAAAACTGTAACTCATTACAGACCTATTATTTAACACATATATTTATTAACATTATTTTTACTTAATACTTTTTAATTTATAAATTTTTAAAAAATTGTATGTAAGAAGAAAAAACCAGAGTGTCTGATATATAAACATTTTATTTTACTACAACTGT
>JABUQX010021824.1:40000-42500 GCA_015478945.1 Trachelipus rathkii
TATATGTGCCAGCGAGGTGTCCGTGGGTGTGTGTGTGTGTGTGTGTGGTGTATGTGTGTGAGCATGTGCTCCTGTGTGCGAGGTGTAAAAGTAAATCTGTGTGTAAATGCGTCTCTGTGTGTGGTGCTAAGTAAATCTGTGTGAGTGTAAGTAAATCTGTGTGTGAGTGTAAGTGTAAATGTAAGTGTCTATGGATAAATGTAAGTGCCATAGTGAATGTGTGTATAAGTATCATAGTGAATGTGTGTATAAGTGTAAGTGTGTGTGTGACCGCATGTGTATAAGTGTAAATGTAAGTGTCTATGGGTAAATGTAAGTGTCATAGTGAGTGTGTTAGTGAATGTGTGTATAAGTGTAAGTGTGTGTGTGTGTGTGTGTGTGTGTGTGTGTGTGTGTGTATGTGTGTGTTCTAAATAATAATAACAATAGGCATGAAGTAAATAACACTAAGTATAATAAAAAAAAAATAATAAAAATAAAATAATAAAAATAATAAAAATAATAATAAAAATAAATAAAAATAATAATAAAAATAAATAAAAAGTATTAAAACAAAATAAAAAACATAATGTTAATAAATATATGAGTTAAAGCAGTAAAACATATAAGTTAAAGCAGTAAAACATGAGTTAAAGCAGTAAAACATGAGTTAAAACAGTAAAACATGAGTTAAAGCAGTAAAGCAGTAAAACAAAAGCATACTAATCCCCCTTGGTGTTAGGTAACACCTCTATTGATTAGTGATTTACTGCTTTAAATTCAGTATGTTAATGTGAGTTAAAGCAGTAAAACATATATGAGTTAAAACAGTAAAACATGAGTTAAACAGTAAAACATGAAAGGTTAAAAGCAGTAAAGCAGTAAAACAAAAGCATACTAATCCCCCTAGGTGTTAGGTAACACCTCTATTGATTTACTGATTTACTGCTTTAAGGTATGTAATGTTAATGTTTTTAATAAAATTTCGTACAATTGTAGTAAAATAAAATGTTTATATATCAGACACTCTGGTTTCTTACATACAATTTTTAAAAATTTATAAATTAAAAAGTATTAAGTAAAAAGTATTAAGTAAAAATAATGTTAATAAATATATGTGTTAAATAATAGGTCTGTAATGAGTTACAGTTTTAAGTTCAAAAATAATGTTAATAAATATATGTGTTAAATAATAGGTCTGTAATGACTTATAGTATATATATTTTTCATTCGCGCGGCGGGTCGCACCTGCGGGTGCGGGGCCTCCATCCTTTGCGGGGAGGGGGCTTGCTGCGCCCTGGTATGAACTAGGGGGAAGACATTAATATTAACTCTGTTCTATGATGTGGGTAGAGATGAGCCATCAAAGGTGATTTCATCAAAGATGAATCATCAATATAGATGGTATCAAAGATGACGTCATCAAAGATGAGTCATCAAGATGAACCTTCAGAGTTGAGGCATCAATGCTGGAGACAGCCGGCGCAGAGGCATCAATGCTGAGGCATTAATGCTGAGAGCATCATTGCTGAGCATGCTGAGGCATCAAAATATGAGTGTGTGAGGTGGCAAGTGTAAGTGTACCCTGTGTGTGGGTGTGAGTGTAAGTGTATATGGTTTAATGTAAGTGTCTATGGAGAGTGTAAGTGCTTATAAGTGTTATAAAAATACTAACTCATAGTAGGAAGCATTCTAGCAGATTGTAATATACACCAATCGATTCCTCATATCTTATTACCTAGGGGTAGACACCCATATTAGGGCTATTCTAGGCTCGGGGAGGCTAGAAAAGGCTTGAAAAAAGTGGCACTCAGTTGGCACTATGTGGCACTCACTTGGCACTATGTGGCACTCACTTGGCACTCATTGGCACTCACTTGGCACTCATTGGCACTCATTGGCACTCACTTGGCACTCACCTGGCACTCACCTGGCACTCATCTAATACTCATAGAACACTAATAGAACATCACTAGATACTTCTTACGGTGATTGGGAACCATCAAAGCCATCAAGTTAGCGTGGGTCAAAATTGACCCACGGTATCTGTCAAGCTTTGGAGCAAAGGGCAAGGACAAACAAGGTTAAGACATCAAAAAAGGGCTAAGTCCCTAAAGGAAGGACAAAAAATTACCGTGGGTCAAAATTGACCCATGGACGACCAAAGGGATGGTCGTGTGTTTGTACGTGAGTATAAGTGTAAATGTAAGTGTCTATGGGTAAATGTAAGTGTTATAGTGAATAAGTGTCATAGTGAATGTGTGTATAAGTGTGTGTGTGTGTGTGTGTGTGTGTGTGTGTGTGTGTGTGTGTGTGTGTGTGTGTGTGTGTGTGTGTAGGTGTTCAAGTTAGGATAGATCCATACATGCGTTCAAGTTAGGAACGAAATATGTGACGGGTGGGACACGAGTGGCCAAAAAATTGGCGTGGGCCAAAATTGACCCATGGTATATGGCAAGGTCAAGGCCGAAATATCATGGCCAAAAATTACCGTGGGCCAAAAATGACCCACGGAAGATCA